>JACYXH010000765.1:1608060-1915560 GCA_026745465.1 Lota lota
TTGTATCAGCGGCCAGGAGGGGCTAATGGCCTGAAAGCCGACAGCATCAGCCGGTGGTGGAAGTTGGCTCTGTTATGTAATTATGGTCGCTGATCCATCCGGAGGTTGGCGCGTGTCGCGAGGCAACTTGTGCCGATGCCATGTGTCATCACGACGGGAGCGCGACTGACGGTGGAAGTATGAAACTAGGAACTACCATGTTTTGTTTTCTCCAGTATTTGACCCCATGCATATTGCTCTTGCACGATGTGTATATTTTATTTTCAGATATGTGGCAGGACAAGTATAATTTCAATGAAGTCTAGATTTGTTCTGCATTAACAAAATATTGAATTAGACAGAACAAACAACAAGGCAGAATGTTAACATTTCTACAAACTGCTGAAATTAGTCATGATTTGTTGCTCTCAAAGTGTCAACAAGACACTTCGCTTTGGCCATCTTGCCTTAACCCTGACCCCGACCCCAACCCTAGCCCTTGGCGATCTTGTCCTAACCCTTAAACATAACCCTACCCCTAACAAAACCTTACCCGAAAACCTAATGTGTTGTTTAATTTCTGCTAACTTACTGTCATCAGCTAGGCGTTAAGAAGAAAAGCTGGGGGCAATGTGTATTTTAATTATAAACAGGTCGAAAGCTGCCCTCCCTTGAAGGAATGGCGACCTTGTATGTCAGAGCAAAGTGCCAGAGCCATGTTTGAGTACTCAGCGGGAGGTCATCTGAGGAGAGTGCTGATATCCTCATAATCTATTCTGTTCAGTCGGTTAAATTTGCGGCTAGGAAAGACCGGAGAGTCCGTGTCAAACACTGATTCACAGTAGAAACAAGAGTAGAGAAAACAGAAAATATATATGTAAACAGTCAAATACAACAGAAGAAACTGCATGCTGTGTTCAATTGCTGTTTATATTCAGTAACTGTATTCTGTTTAGCCATATTTCCCCAAAGCTTGCTCCAGAATGCCTAGAAGTAGGCTGCAAACATTGGAGATCGAACCCAGAACCTGTTGGCTGGGAGGCAAGCACCACCATAGTACGCTCCCCCAAAAGTAGGCCGACATTCAATACGACATACATTAGAACTCGATCTCGGTCATTTAACTTTGTTTTAATCCACAGCAGTAAGGTATCCAAATACCTATCTCTTCCATAACGTGTCTCTGTTTACTGTTCGTACCTAACGACTGTTCCAAAACGTTGCCAATTAGCATCTCAATGCATGACATCTTCGCCAAGTTCATGTACTTGAAATGAACGCTCACAAATAATTAAGCGGAACAACATAAGACGTATGTTTTTCGATTTGAATCACATAACTCAAAAGGGCGTTTTTGTGCACGCGAAGACAGACCTTTTGCTCTTGTGTCCTATCTCTTTTTCCTCTTTCAAGCTTGGCCAAAAAAATAAAATAAAGATTATTTCTCACGGTTTGAAAGCAGAGATAAATTTGCAGTCCAAATTGAGTGTTGGGACTTGGGGAGTATGCAATCAAAAGAGGGCTGATGTCTAATTGAGACAATTGTTTTCGTTGTGTTGCAGCAACACATTTTGTGTGAAAACCGATGGCATGTCGTGCACAAGGTGACCTCTTGTCACGGCCCAAGAGTGATGAGGCTAATTTGGAAACATGCCTCTGGACAGTGTTGTTGACAATAGCTTGTGTGTGTAAACCACACACTGACATACACACACAGGCGCACACGCACATAAACACAATCCCCCAAATATCCGTGTCCACTTAACATGAGCTGCCCATTCAGGCAGACCTTACATTTACCATTTAGTCATTTTGCAGATACGCTTTTTTTGCGCCACATGTCCTTAAGGAAAAGCTAAAGGTATAGGAGCATCTTGCTGTATGGTGCCCAGAGGTAGACTGAGGACATTTGGGTTCGAACCGCGTACCATTTGGCTGGGAGTCAACACCCTAACCAATAAGCTAAACCACAGTGTCACTGCCTTTACAACGTCTACAAAGAGAATTCTGTATGATAGGTGTCCCATACCCATCTTTATCATTTTGTTCTCTTTGGCGACCACCTTGGGGATAATATGTTACATTTATACTACAGCAAATGCATGTGCTTTCATCATTGGGCAATAGGCTCAATCGCCATTGTGTTACCGCATTTGACAACAGATAGTGACTTAACTGACCTTTATTCACATGAAAATCGTCAACATTTCCACTTTCAGTGGCTGCAATGAATGACTCCACCTACTGCAGATGACCAAGGCTGTTCTGGTCTGTCAATGGTCAAATATCAAATATGAATTAATTCATAAATAACAATCCATCATTGTATTAATAATCATATCAACTTAACATTTCAGAAACTTCATATCAATGACTTTAGTTGAACTGTAGAATATGGCATTCGTTATTATGTGTATCGTGCATCAAGGTCATTGTCTGTGGAATCACCGTGAATGACAATATTTCAGTTGAATGAAGATTGGATAACACTTGGACACTGTCCAAAACACTTACGCGGTCATTATCTTCATAGCGAGACAACGGTGCCTGTGGATCTCTGAGTGAATCTAAGACGATTGCGGAAATTTGCAGATCTTTGAAGGAAAGCAAGGATCTCAGCGAAACCACCAATTTCCTTTCAATTTAAACCAATTAAAGACTCCACATTGGCTCCCATGCTCATTAATTTAAGCTTGAGTATTGTATGAATTAATTATTCTTGCTGGGCTTTCTGGGTTGTGTGTTTGGCTCTGCATAGACACATATTCGGAGCAATCATCACGGTTACCCCCAGACTCTCAAGAGGGTCTTGTGACAGACTGAATACCCAGCGGTCTTTGAGCTGTTCACCTTGTTCTGTTTTGAGGAGTTCCCCATCTGAGCCGTCTGGGGGCAGATTATGACACTTTAAAGTACTGCGGTGAAACTCCCCAGCAGTAAACCAGGGAAGATGGATGGATCAATGACTGTTGGACTATATGGAGGAATCTGTAAAGTGCCCTCTACTGGCAGCAACGGATATTTCATGAATTTCAATAGCCTTTTAAAGGGGTCCTGAGTAAGATGTAGACTGTACAATGTTAATTTAGCATACGTATGAAAATCAAAGTTTGCAATGTTTGTATAATATATATTTTTTATAATGGTAGTAGTATAGTTTTGACATATTTGGGGTTGTATTTTAAAGGTGTGGAAGTGTTGAAAATCACTTGGCAATGAGGCTGTTTGGAAAATAGGACACCAAATTGAAGGGAACACAACTTTATTATTCCCTTCTGTTTACAAAACATTTCAAAGTCAACTTCAAATTTCAAATCTAACACACAAATACAAGCAGCAAATGATCAAATTCAACCCGTGTGGACTCATTTGGTCAAATCGCTTGCTTCACTGTACATGAGCTCAAAAAGAATCTTTACTGTTTTGCTGCTCTAGCACAAAACAAAACAAATGAACATACAGACAAACACAAATGTGTTAGTATATCAATAAAGCTACTCGCTGCTTTGTCATGCTCAAGCAGTCTTTATGAATTCTTATGAACTGTGCATGTTGTATGCATTTGAACACAAGTGCTGCCATGATTTCAAAACAAAACAACAATAAGAGAATTGATCGGACAGAAAACTGAAGTGAATACAAGCCAGGCATACTAGCGATTTCATGTCTACATATTTCCTAGTTGGTACCAAGTGTGGCTGCCACTTTGACACCTTAAATGTACATAGTTGAATACAATGGGCAAAATAAATTGTTAATAGAAACAGACCACTAAAAGATCAATTATATTTAGTTGTGTTGATAGTATATGTCTCTATTGCGATAATTAAAGTAGCTTTTTTTTCTTTTTTTTCAATCGCTTGAATTCAACATGCCTTTATAGTATGGCTTTAGTTTCACAGGCAATATAGCCTATAGACTAGTTGATTTATATAATTTTCAATCAACATTTTAATACAAAAGTTATCATTAGAAATGAACAGAACCTAACGAATGTTACACAATTGATATTGAATGGTTTAGGGTAATACACGGATCTTTAAAACAGGTACTGGCTACAACTTGATAGAGTAACCTCCATTCTCGACCTGTTCTCTACTTGTACCCTACTCAAGTACCTGAGCATAAGCCCCCCCCCCCCCCCCCCCCCCCCCCTCTGGACTCCAAACAATGACACTAACAGCAAAGCACATGCACATGTGTGCTGATGTGTGTGAACAAAAGGTAGGTTTTGGTAACCTTACGGTGACACACATACGTCAGCAGTCACACGTAACCGTACATTCAGTTACAGTCTCTTTTGGAGGGCTAGGTTGGAGAGCTAATATGCAGGATGGGGTTAAGGCGAAGAAAACAAGGTGGACCGAGGATGCAGATGGTTGTTTGTGTCTTTCAAGCAGCCGTGTGTAAATCAATTCAATGTTTTCACTATTTACTTGTCTTCTTAGATCAATAAATAAAGGAGTAAATGAGTAGGCGCACACACACACGCACGCGCGCGCACACACACACACACACACACACACACACACACACACACAATAATGTTTTTAGGTCAAACGGAAAAGGTATACTGTACAGGGCGTGTATGCAGACTGTGTTGGAATTATGACTGATAAGATTGCTGAAGAATCCACAGAAACAGGAAATGGCGGTGAACTACAACTAGAAATACCTTTGCCACAGCTCCAATGAGCCCAACGCTTTCTCAGGTCCGCATTCAAATGGGATTCTTGCACCGCATAACCAAAAACATCCATACGCATGTTCAAACATGAATAACACTCAAGTCAGCAAGGCCATACAGCGGGTTAATAGAAAGTGATACGGCAAGTCTTTGACAAGGGGCCTTGTTTGCACATGCCTACTCATTTGCAACCCAACATCACCTTGAAGCAGTTGGTTGCAAAGTCTTTCGAGTGGGATTTACAGGTATTCCTTCTGAGTGAGAATCGCTTCATAGGGTAAATAACATGGGCTTATATGCACTAACATAGGCGGGAAACATCTGGATAGATACATAGCAAAGATTTACCTGGGGAAGACAGTTTTATTTTATTTTTTTTGTATTCCTGTTGGTTTGCCGGCATTGACGAGGCCAAGTAACCTGACCCTGATGGCTTTCGTCTCCTCCCCGGTCACGTTGAACGGTGACGTGTGAAGCTGCCGCGACGGCCCAGCCGGTGAGTCACACAGGACTACGGGGCAGACCCCACAGTGTGAGTGGCAGGTGACATCTGTGACGTAGCCTAGCAACAGCCACACGGACATGACGGTCGATGTTACAACCATTGGACGACGGGTGTTGCTACAGAACCGCCTACCTTTCCAAAGAGACGGGAAATCATAAGTCTCCGTCATAGTCAGTTTGTATAACTTTTTGCCTTTTTCCCCCCCGTTGTGTTATTGATGCTTTAATGGAGCCGTCTTTTTTTGTGTGTATTTCTGTCACTGTTTTCAAGACCCATTCCAACAGCTAATTAACATCAACGTATTCCCGCTGCTTTTCACTGCCATTGATGTGCAGCCATTCTGGTCTTTTGCTGCTCATTGCTTTTTCAATGATTTTATATACCACTATCTCTTAATAAGATAGCATAGATATATAAAATATAATAATAATAATAATACAATAATCAACATTGCAATTTTGACATTTATAACATAGGTTATGTGAAATTAGCCCATAAAGGTATTCTAAAGCAAATCTTTAAATATCTAATCCTTTTTTGGTTTTGAATAATGTTGAACAAACATTGTTCCAGTCTCTGCAGTACAAAAGAAGGATTTTGAAAGTGGACATGAAAAGTGTGATAATAATAAAATCACATTAAAAAAAATGAAACCAGACAAAAGCACCAAAGCGTGCATGAGAAATCAAGGACAGACGGTAATAGAGTGGCAAAATAATTTAAAGGGTCCTTTTAAAAACAAAAAAGGCAAGACAACCTTCTGTTCATGTCTCCTTACAGGTGAGGAGGAGAGGACCAGAAAGTTGTGAACGCCCTCTCAATGATCAAGGTTCATCTCTAAGTTTAAAAACACAAGCAGGAAGGAGGAGGAACATCAAATAAACTCAACTGAGTGCAGTGAAATGATGTTCATAGATGACATGGTGTACCTAGATGGTGTATTTAGAGTGCGACCAATCCTGTCTCCTCCAATGTCAGTCTAGATAGACTGACATTGGAGGAGACAGGATTGGTGGTGTGGGAGTAGGGGAAAGAGTGTAGGCGGGGGTAAGGGGAGAGTGAGAAAAATAGAAATAACAAAGAAAGAAATGACATTTCATACTCATGTGAAAACATTGCATGAATGTGGGCTAGCTTTTTTTATTCCCCGTCACTTTGTGATAATACGTTTTGAATCTCAAAGGGGGCCGATTGCCTGATGTTCACTGACCTAGATAGGTGCACGACTACGAAATATCTACGCTGTTACACGTAATATCGACACAATCGCACCCCCTTCTGATAGAGGCATAACATCACTCTGTTTTTATTATATTTGTTTAATACCTGTTATGGGTTTCTTTTAAGACTTGGACACACTTTTTAAAAGGCAAGGCAATGTAACCAAGCACAAGGGAAATAAATAAACACAACAATATCCTTTGGATTGGGCATGCGACAAAACACTTGAATGTAATGTAATACACTTGGTATAAGAACTCAAAGGAGAGAAAGGCTGGGTGGGGCTGATTGTTGTTGAGCAGGACAGAGGGTGGGTTCTACGTTGGCTTACATTTCCACTCTGGGGGCTAATGCAAAAGAGGCTTGTCTTCAAGTGCTACGAAAAAGTAACAAAACCAACACAAGGCCATGGGAGGTTCCACAGGAGAGAACCACACGTGTGGAAGGGGTTGAAGAAGAACCGACACCCCGCTCAAAACAAATGCTCTCAGGTTTGTTTCATTCTGGGGCAGGGCTGCCAGCTCCCCTGTAAACTCCCCTTCAATTCAGGTTCAATAAGCGGAGGACAGGTGTGTCGCATCAACGCTTAATTAGCAGGGTAACTATCAGCCAATAAGAGGTTATACATGCAATAGCATGTGTTTTTAACCTAGAGAGAGAGAGAGTCATCTAATGCAAAACAATGTACACGTGGCCTTGGGGTTTGGTTCTCCTTTAATTGTGGAGGTGAGAGGGTGGGGTGTTAGGGTTACGGTTAGGGTTAGGGATGTGTGAGGTCACCAGAAGAAAATGTGGGTGGGGGAGGGATGTTTGGGGACACCAAAAGAAGATGTGAGGAGACTTCAAGACGTGGCCATTGAAGAAGGGTCGTTCCACATGGCCGCCACATCCCTGAACCTGCAGTTGGGATTATGGGGGGGGGGGGGGGGGGGGGGGGGGGGGGGGGACAGACATTAGTGCTCCTCTGGGCTTCGGAAAACAGTCTTCAAAAAGTTAACAAAAAGAAACGGAATCACAGATATATTTAAAAAAATATATATAGTAAAAAAGGGACGAATATTCTCATGGCCAAACAATTGCTTGCTTTGAGGTTTGGATGTCCCGTGGTGGCCAGAATGGAATCCGATTTTCGCTGTGGTGGAGACAATTCTGGTGTCTTTGCTGATAATAGCATTTATAGGTTCCACTGGTCTGAGAGATAATACATAACGGCAGAAGAAGCCAGGGATCCAGGCTTCTAAGAGTCCTACGCTGCACACAGCCAGCTTTTCTTATCTCTAAGAAAAAAGCAGAGGCATGCAGGTACATGGGGTGTTCTGGTCCCTATGGAACCAACATGGGAAAAAGGGAACATTTATATTTGTCAAAGCATCTGCTACAGTCATATGAATTCTAATTTTCATTTCTGTACACTTACCACTGGTTTACGGAATCCAAGCTAACAAGATGCATTCAAAGACATGAATAAAACGCCTAATAAATTAACTATATTTGTAATACAGTCATATTTTTGTGTATTGCTTATGATTGTTAAAAAACAACATCTGTTCATATTGTGGTGTAATGCCAATAAAACAAAAAATAAGAAAATAAGTTGATCTACACTGTAGACCTTAAGGGTCCATATTTCACCACCAAGTGTGATGTTGATTAGCCATGACAAGTCATTTCCATGTAAACCCTGTGATAATCTCGGATCCTGCAGTCCTACTTTGTTAAAGAAGAACTTCTGGGGGGAGACTAAAGACTGAAAGGGGCAGAGTTAGGCCTTATTTCCTGTTTGAGATTTCTAACGAAGAGAATCAAATTTGTGCGAGTGGATTAATCTTTCAGAAGGGGATGTTTTATAAAGTCTTTCTACAGTGGCCAGTCTACACAGTGTGTCTACACTTTTTGTTTACAGTTTACTAGGGCTTGCCGAGTTATTTAATAGCCAATTATGAGTTTACAGATCCCCGCCTCCAGCAACATGATTAGTTGGAACAAATATGGCGCGATAGAAAGTGAAACACCCCGTTCACCAAGATTTGGGCATGTCTTTTATCAGACTTTGGATGATGAATATAAAGTCTGATTTGTGAGAGTAACCCTGTAGTGACATAGTGTCCACCCAAATGTATTATAGATAGATCAACCAACAAGTCTACCCAGTGGACTGTACCAACCAGTAGACTCATTTATCCATCATATCTGGTACCCGTTGACAAATAAGGGGCCCTGTAACATCCACCTGCTAAACCGCAGTTGTGCTCAGCAGTTATTGAGAACGCGTTCAGCATTATTCGACCCTAATCCCATTCCTTGCTACAAATGCTCCAAATAGCACGGATACAGAAGAGACTCACAACATCTGTGACGGATGATGAATACACATGTCATCGACAGCGTTTGACGACATCATCACCACGGGTGAATCATCACTTTGCTCATGTATGATTCACCCATGTCGCTGACGTCACTGTTGCTTTAAATAGCATCAGGAGTAAAATTGGCCTGGGCGGTGTTGTGTGTCTGAGTGTGGTTTGTGGAGGACGGACCTAAATAGACTGATTTGGTTATCTCCCTCTATTTCCCCCACCCTATTAATCCCTCCCTCCCTGCCAATCAGATCATTATATTTCAGGTGTTTGGTGTTCCTTCCTGTTCAGTCTTTAGCTATAATAGTGTTGTGCCAGACGGTTGCGGTGGCCGGGGTTACCTGGCGTTGATGAGGTACTGGGCGAGGCTGATGTTGGCGGGGGTCCCTGTGATGGTGATCTGGCGCTCCGAGGAGCCCTCCATGGCGTTGGCGATCTTGATCTGCGCACCCGACATCTGGCGGATCTCGTTTATTTTGGTGCCCTGGCGACCGATGATGCAACCTATTAGCTGGAATATAGAAAGATATAGAAAATCCATGTTGAATGAACCGAACCAGACACTCTGTGTTCTGCTTTAATGACCCGTCTGGGCTTGCTGTTCTGGAATGAATATAGATGAGGAGTGGATTGATGTAAGGTGCAATCATTCAATGATTGAGAATGTGCATTTATGTAGGTCTATTATGGGCTATTGGTCAGTTAATTAAGGTCGACTGCAGCAGAATTAAAATCAAAATATGTTTTCTGTCATAACTCTATTGAATACTCGATGGAAACATTACACTAACCTTTGTCTTTATAGACCAGTAAAGGCAAAGGTTAATCCCTCCACGAATCACAGATTTGCTGGTTTCACTAAAGTAGTGTAGATTCCTGCTATTTACATTTACATTAAGTAATTAAACAGACGCTTTTATCCAGGTGACCGACAAGTGAGACTGAGAACAGTCAAAGCATACAATGAATAGCTACAAAATAAGTTGCATTGCTGGATGCCATGGATTACAAAAACAACTGGACAGAGCAAAGGTATAGGACTCCCAACAGAAAATACATATCATTACAATCCACATAAAGCGTTGACAAAATTAAGTGTTTACTTGGGGTCGTATGATATGCATATGGTGCCACGGGACATTGCTGATTTATAGATATTAAAGGAACCATTTTTGAAAAAAAGTATATATATTATAAAAGGTATGAAAGGTCTCATAAATGTAACAGACTGGATCGCAATAGTTTGCAAACATAAAATTGGGTCCAAACCAGAAATAATAATAATATATATCTAGAAGATTGAAACTTGCCTGACTGCAATTAAAATAGCTACTTGCAGCTTAACACAGGAAAAACAGCTGATAATCATCAGCCCAAAGCAAGAACGAACACAATACAAATACGTCACCCTCTGTTTTTAGGGCTCTGCTATCTTCCAAAGTTTGTGTCAAAAATCTTGGCGTCTTATTTGACCCTGTGCTTTCTCTTGATCAACATGTCAAGAATATTACCAGAGCTGCCTTCTTTCATCTTAGAAACATTGCTTGAATCTGACCAAATCGTATCTGCAGCGGATGCAGAGACACTAATCCGTGCATTGATATTGTCTAGACTAGATTACTGTAATGCACTTTTCTCTGGTTTAGAGTACTCCACTGCAAACAGCCTCCAGTTTGTGCAGAACGCTGCTGCTACACTCAAGTTTTCAAGCTGCTATTGCTTACCTATAAAACCCAGCACGGATTTGCACCATTCTACCTGAAGGACCTTATTATTCCCTACTGTCTTTCTCGGCCCCTTCGGTCTTCACAGGCTTGCCTTCTTTAAATCCCAAAAGCGTAATAAAAGATATCAGCAGGAAACAAAGCGTTCTCTTATAGAACGTATCTGTGGAACAGACTGCCGCCTGTAATCAGGGAAGCTGACATCTGCTGAAAAATTCAAATCCAAACTTAAAACTCTCTCATTTTGCTCCTAGAAGTGTACAGCTCTCATTGCACCTAAATGGACGCGTAAGCCAGCACTAGCCAACCCCTGCTGCCGATAGGTATAAGATGAGAGGGTCTCTACGTGTTCCTTGTCCACCCTGCCCCATCTCACCATAATGCTGTCTGTTTTAGTGTGCTGATGTGATCGTGAATGGACGCCTGGATACCCCTGACGGTTACCAGCTTGCACACCAGCCAGCACCCAATCACCATTGATTATGACACCCATTGCACTCCTAACCATCCCTGGTAGGAGGGATCCCCCACTCTGCATTCCTTCTCAACATTTATTCCATCTTAATAAAGGGAGTTTGTTCGTGCCCTTTGGGGGGCTAGGTTTAGGAGGTATGATAATTATTTGGCATGTAAAGCCCTTTGAGACTGTAACTGTGATTAAGGACTATACAAATACAATTGACTAGACTATAGTGTGTGCATAGTGTGTATAGTATGTGTGTGAGAGAGAGAGAGAGAAAGAAAGAGAGAGAGAGAGAGAGAGAGAGAGAGAGAGCGAGAGAGCGAGAGACAGAGAGACAGAGACAGAGAGACAGTGTGTGTGTGAGCGCTCACATCATTTGGGATGGTGAGCTCATGGGTGCTGGCGGGAGGGCTGGCGTCCAGACCTGGAACAGGAAGTAAAGCATCTTGGGGTTGCGGGCAGAGCTCAGCTTTGAGAGGTCAAAGTTGAACAAACCCAGTTATTGAAAATCATTCATAATTCTACAATAAATAACACATGAATAATTCTGAATGATATGACATGGTTTTAAATTGTTCAATAAAATAATAATGACATGTTTACTACCACCAGTATTACTACTAATATTACAAAGAAATTATATTTAGAATTGGAAGTTATAAAGCAAAATCCTTGTTCATTTAGGTTTCACCTTGTAACACCTTGTAACACCGTAACAGGAACTAGCAGACATGTTGCAAATTGTCTGAAATGTGTGTGTTTTTGAAGAAACCAGTATTTGAAAAATCCAACAGGATCTTTAATTTATTACAACTTAACAGAGGCGGTTTTACCAATGTCCTTCCGACGTTCAACTTGTTTCTACCCAGGCCCTAAGAAGATGGTACGTTTTGGTTTGACTAGTCAATCCTGCTCAACCTTAAAGATGCCGTCGCCTGAAAAGAAAAGGAATACAATCCCTATCTCTGGAGGAGCACAGAGTACTACCGTCGTGATTACCCTGTTTGGAAGTCAAAATGACACATGCCTTTCTTTGCCTCTGACAGCTATGATTTATGACAGATGTAGGACAAAAGATCTTACAAAACAAGAAAAGTAAAGGTTTCTTTTTCACGGATACCAACCACCAGGGACATTTCACGTTGTGGGAAATAAATAAATCCAAGTGGGACATGAGGTAAGGTCTCTAGAAGGGAGAGAAGGGAAGGAGAAGGCGGAGGAGGAGGAGGAGGAGGAGGAGGAGGAGGAGGAGGATGTGACTGGAGGAGGGAGAAGGATTGTGGGTACGTACCAGGGAAAGCAGGGGTGGTCTGTCCGAGGGGGGTAAAGGGCGTTTGCTGCATAGCCAGCTGGTGGAGCTTGGTCAGCTGCTGAGGGGGTCAGGAAGGAACAGCAGAGCTGAGAGGTTATTGTCAAAAAACGACAATGACTATGACTGCACCCAGAAACAACTGATAAACCGACAGAACCAACTGAAAACCCCAAAACTAAAACCCCATAATCAACTAAAAGAAAAACAGAACCAAATGAGAAACCCCAGAAGCAACTGAAAAACTCCAGTACCAACTGAAGTAGGCTTGGATATCAATGTGGAGACCTCGTTTCACAAAACAACTGTTGCCAACTAATGTAAACAACTACATTCTTTACAGAAATTAGTCTGAGAACTGCCCGCCAGCTTTAGAGTGTATGGGATGGCACATAATGCTGAGCTCGAAGTTCTTCCAAACTCTTTCTGCCTCAAAAAAAGTAGCTACAGAAAAGAGAAGAGGGATGCTAGCAGAACGTCACTGTAGAGCTACAGGGCTGGACAAAATTCCAGCAAGGATTCCTAGAGACTCGGCACACCAAATTGCTCCTGAGCTTTTTCTGTACGCTGATGACTCTACTCTTTTGGGGTCCAATGTCATCAAGACTTGGGTGGAAAACACACGGAGTAAGGAGCAAACCAATATAAATGATTGGTTGTTGGAAAACGAATTATCCTTACATCTAGGTAAAACTGCGGCAATTACAATTGGATCTAAACATAAACTGCGGAGTCGGTTCAACATCAATGTGCTTTTAGGGATACATCCCTAAAAGCATCCCCGCAAAGACATCAGTGAACTACCTGGGAAGTACACTTGATGGTAACCTGCGGGGTGAACACATGGCTGGGAAGATGTTGAGGAAGGTGAAAGCCAGAAGTAAGGTTCTGTCCAGAAAAACAAGGCTACTGGACAGGAAGTCACTGAGGGTGCTAACCACTGCTCTTCTCCAGTGCCACTACGACTATGCAAATACAGTAAGTCATGGTATGGTAGAGTGTGCATGGTATGGTAGGTGGTAGGTGAAGGTAGTGCTGATGGAGGTAGCAGGCAACAACAAGGAGAAGGCTGGGACAGTCCTACACTGTCACAACTTCTAGCAAGATGACAACCGTAGGATCAGGGACTTCCGATACATCAAACCTCTCGGTCCACTACGGTACCGGAGCTCACCGGGATCCTACCGCACCAGAGTACCCCCCCCGGTAGTCACGGTAGTCTACGAACATCCCAGGGAAACTGAACCCATTCGGCGGGAAGCTTAATGGTGTTTGCAGCTCCAGTACAAGAGCTACGCTGGACCGCTACGGTACCCGCTCAACCAGAGAAAGCCTGGACCTTCTCCACCTGGCACAGTCTGGGTCTCTATCTATGTTCAAATTCAGAACACTTTACTAAACTCTACAATTTCATTGATTCTACGTTCTAGCTCGGCAGTTGGTGGGTGAGAGACTATTTTTTTAATTGATTTTGTTACGATTTGTTGTTAAATGACGCCTCTATGGCATTCTCACTATTCATTCCCATGCACGTATTGTTCTACTGCTCATTATTTCAGGTAATGTACATGTCCACCCTTAACCTGCTGCAAATGTTGTTTTCCCCAGTATTGGATTGGCTACATTGATTGATACTATCTTCACAATTCCCCCCATATGTACCGGTCTGGTCTGTTTTGCAAGGATATTACCAACCACTGTTTCATTGCCTATGTTCGAACAAACTGTCAAACAGCCTGTCCTGATCAGTGGTAAATGAATCCTGAAAAACATTATCGCTCAATGGTGACAATGGTTCAATGGTTCATCAAAGCCTTTTTATATGACCTGGCACATGGAATGATTTAGTGTCAGCCCGAGCCCCTCTGTAAATGATGCATGGAATTTGTTTTGTGACCTGTTTAGTGCCAATGCCAACAGGCATGCCACTGTCAAGAAAATAAGAATAAAAAATTGACTCAGTCCCTGGTTTGACCGTGAGTTTGCATTGCTCCTTCATCAAAAGAAAGCTGCCTTGCACAAGGCGCGGCTTTCTAGAGCCCCTGCAGAGCGCCTGGCGTTTAGAGAGAATCTGGAATAGGGCCATGCAAGCTGTCTGAAGGTTCTAACCTGGCGCCACACTTCTGAAATCGTACGTGCATGGAAAGCAGCTGTAGTGTGTCCCCTTTACAAGGGAGCTGATCAGGCTGATTGTAACTGTTATAGGCCCAACTCTATGTTGCCTCTTTTTTTTAATCAAAAGTGTTGGGAGAAACTTTAAAATAAGCAACCTATCAATTAGCTGGATGTTTATAATAATCTGTCTGGTGTTCAATTTGGTTTCGGGTCTGGTTATGGCTGTGTCACTGCAAACCTCAAAACCTCACTGGTAGGGTGCAACCTGTTGAATCAGAATAACTCCTCTCTCAGCACCTCTGTCAGTAAGTGTGTAACAGGGCTCGATCATAATGCCATTGGTTCAGTTGTAGATCATCTATCCACCTTTATGCTGACGACACTGTCCTTTATGCCCTTGGTCCCTCCCCAGATGCAGTACCGATATCACTTCAGGATCCCAAACAGGCCTAATCCACCTAAACCTCCTGCTAAAGACCACCAAGTGGTTCGGTAGAGAGGGTTTTGTGCCCCTTCCAACCCGAGATATCACCAACCTTGGTGAGACCATCCTGGACCAGGTCACTGAATACTGTGGCAACCCGGCCACAGGACAGCGCCCCAGGCGGATCAGGGGAGCGGTGATAAGTGGAGTCTACTACCGCTCCCCGGAAGATTGCACGCCGGAGTTCGTGATCGGTGGGGGCAATCAGACAAATGTGCGACACCTGGACCAACGCCGATATAAGCGGCGCGGCTTACGGGAGAGAGACGCAGGAAGAGACGCGAGACGAGGAGTCTCGGCGTTACGAGCAGAAGTTCACTCGGCGGTACGAGAAAGAGAACGCTCACCAGCGACACGGAGGAGATCACTCGGCGGTACGAGAAGGAGATCCCTCGATACTCGGAGACGAAGGGGAAGAGCACGCAGGACGTAAGGAAACCCGACGAGCTCTATTCCCCAATCCCTGGCTGAAGGCGGGATATACGAGGAACTTACCCCGGTACGGGAAGAACCTAAGTTGTTTAATCTGATTTGTTGAATGGTTAAAATAAAAGATTCCCTGTCAGGGATTTAACCGCAGCGGTTTATCGGCTTCTTTGTTCCGAATGCTAGTCGAGTTGCCACATATGGTGGAGGATGCGGGCTTGAACGATCTAGCCGCTCAATAAAATAAATAAATAAATAAATAAATAAAATTGTGGAAGCAACCGTCGCAGCCTTGCTGAAGGGACAAATGGAGTTCCAGGCGGCAATGGCGAACTTATGCCAGCGCCTGACACCGGATGCGGAATTTCCCCCCAGTACCAAGGACGTCTTAACCACCCAGGAGCGGCTGGTGCAGGCCCAGAGTGACGCGGCGCTGCTGGAGCAGTCGCTGAACAAGGGCGTGGCCAAGGAGCGCGACGTCCCGGACGCCCAGAAGCGGTTCAACGACCAGGTGGCCCAGCTGCCGGACGACAGCGAGGCCCGCGTGCAGCTGGCTGAGGAGCGCAGCCGAGAGCTAGTGGGCAAGCTAGCCGACCTGATGGAGCAGCGGTACCGCATGGATGAGGAGAAGGCCCGCCTCATCGAGGATCTGGACCAACTCAAGGGGAAGCTGGACGACCGGGAGCGCAAGCTGGCCAGAGAACGAGATGATCTGGCTGGAGAGGTTTTGGTCCTCAGACAGCAGCTTGAGGACAAGGACCTGAATGAGCTTGTGAAGAAGCACAAGTCTGCTGTGTCTCAGGCTGCCCAGATCAGCGACCTGCAGACCAAGCTGGAGTTTGAGAAGGCGCAGGTCAAACGCCTGGAGGGTCTGGTGGCCAGCCAGAAGGAGACCCAGAGGAACGTGGAGCTGACGGCGGAGCGCAGCCACCAACAACTAGCTGAGCTGCGGAGGAGGGCCCAGGGGGCCGGTCCGGCTGACGCAGGCCAGGCAGGGAAGTGCCGGGGCGACTGGCGTGGACCCGAACCCCAGAGACGTTCCCCCACGCAGAGACCGCCGCGCCCCTCCCTGGAGCCCCGAGACGAGCGACGCTGTTTCAGCTGCGGCCGGACGGGCCATATCGCTCGCCAATGTCCAGGGAGGGACTGCCCCATAGTACCCGGGTTCTGGACCCCCGGGCTGGGTCTTCGGTTGTCCCAACCACACCCGAGGAGACACAGACGCGCCGTACGACCCACCTACGGGGTCCTCTGGCCCAATCATCCCAGGAGGAGACCCCCGAAGAGGGTGACGGCTGGCCCCGAAGACGCCTGCCTATGGGCGGTCTGGAGAAGGCCGGGCCTTCATCAAAGGGTGGAGGAGTGTGGCAACCCGGCCACAGGACAGCGCCCCAGGCGGATCAGGGGAGCGGTGATAAGTGGAGTCTACTACCGCTCCCCGGAAGATTGCACGCCGGAGTTCGTGATCGGTGGGGGCAATCAGACAAATGTGCGACACCTGGACCAACGCCGATATAAGCGGCGCTCGGCGTGGCTTACGGGAGAGAGACGCAGGAAGAGACGCGAGACGAGGAGTCTCGGCGTTACGAGCAGAAGTTCACTCGGCGGTACGAGAAAGAGAACGCTCACCAGCGACACGGAGGAGATCACTCGGCGGTACGAGAAGGAGATCCCTCGATACTCGGAGACGAAGGGGAAGAGCACGCAGGACGTAAGGAAACCCGACGAGCTCTATTCCCCAATCCCTGGCTGAAGGCGGGATATACGAGGAACTTACCCCGGTACGGGAAGAACCTAAGTTGTTTAATCTGATTTGTTGAATGGTTAAAATAAAAGATTCCCTGTCAGGGATTTAACCGCAGCGGTTTATCGGCTTCTTTGTTCCGAATGCTAGTCGAGTTGCCACAATACCAATACTTGGGAATCTGGTTAGACAGTTCTCCATATCAGCAGGTTAGTCTAAGTTCAAATCCAAAGTTGGCTTCTTGTACAGAATGCGCTCCACTTAAAATGACCTCTCCCCATGTTTGACTATGGTGACAATATATAGGTCGTATGCAAGGGTCTACTCCAGAGGCTTGATGTCCATATCACTCTGCTATGCTGTTACCACTGCTCTCTATATTCCTCTGTCAACTGTCCCTCTTTGCACACCTGTCATAACAGGCACTGGTTCATGCTTATCTACAAAACCCTTCTGGGTCGTTCACCCCCTACCTGTGTACCACTTCGCAAACTACATCTGCTGCTTACAACACAAGTTCTGCCCACCATTTACCATATTCCTGTCGTCATTACGGTCTGCTGCAGCCAGAGACACTATGCAAAAGAAACACTAAAACTGGACAATTGTATCCCCATGTCAGTTTTATTGTTCTGCTGTAGTGTCGCCTAATGCTGCATTTTGCCGCCCACATGCCTACATTGGTAGGAGCTGGGTTGTCTGCCGGTGGAGTCCAGGGTTGCCCAGATATCAAACTAGGCCTGGTCCAAAGGATGAATCATGGCAATGCTCCCTTGAACCGACTGCCTCTGAAGCTGAAAATCACTACCACCTTGAACACAAACAAAGTAAAAAGAATGGCTGATGAATAGAGTGCCCACGTAAATGTTTGCCAAAGGGGGTTTGTGAATGACAGGGGACTTGCTGCTGTTGAATTTCATTTGCTGCCAAGCTTTGTGAGGTGACCACAGTGGAAATAAGTTTCTAGCTTTATTTTGATCCTCCTAGGCCTAGATGATTTTAATCATGCACATTTGAACTGAAAAACACCAGAACCAACTGAAAAAGCCCAGAACCAGCTGAACAACCAAGAGAACCAGCTGATAAAACCAATAACCAACTGAATTCCCCCGCACCCACCCACCCCGAACCAACTGAAAAATCAGAACTCAAAACCCAGATCCTACCGAAAACCCCCGGACCCATGTAAAAAAACGAACCCTCCAAATAAAGACCAAAACAAGCTAAAGAGCCCAGAACCAACTGGACGACCCCACAACCAGCTGAAAAACCCAACATCCACCTGAACACCCCAGAACTCAAAACCCAGACCTGGTAGCAGAGAGTGAGGAGAAGAAGGAGGTCTAGACACGCATGGTGGTGAAGGAAAAGTAGGATACGAAATAAAGAGAAGAGAGAGAGAGAGGGTTGGGGAGAGTGAGGTTATGGTCATTATCATATTCCCCAGAGATGGATGGATCTTGAATCAGATCCAGTTTTCTTTTTTTGTATTCATTCATCGTAGTCATCATAGTTTTTTTTTCTTTTTGGTGTGTTTCATTGAATGTCTACCCATTCATATTCATGAAATGTCTATCCAACCCGAGCTGTGGGTACAAAAGCCCACAAACCTATCTCTATTAATCTTAAGCCTTTCGTTGATTTTTCTTTTCATTCAACAGACAGATATCCCCGTCGTGGCCACTTCCAGATTTGACCTTAAGGAGGGGGGGGGGGGGGGGGGGGGGGGGGAACGTCTAACACTATTTTGTTTTTCCTCACACACTCCAAAAATGAAACAACCCGCCAAGTCAACCTGCCCTCCACATTAAGCATGTTTGGGGTGATGCTCCTCCACGGCTAACTACCATCTCTCAGAGGAATGCGGGCGGCGAGCGAGAGATGGAGGCGCCATACAGCCGGCATGGAGCCGGTGGAGGATTGAGGAGGAGGGGGGGGGGGGGGGGGGGGGGGAGGTTGAGGAAGAGAGGAGGTGGTGCAGATGGAAGTGGTGGATGTCAAACTCCCGCTTGAGTGATTTGCCGTGTCAGCCGCCGCCATTAACACCATCAATCACCAGGCCTAACTCTGAATCAGCGGCGGGACCAACGGAATCGCAGCCTACACACTCCTGAGACGTGGACGGATGAAGCAGAACGCGTTCTTCGATGGAGTCAAGGTGCAATGAGGACGAAGGCTTATCAACAGTGATTAGTGACGGGACAGGAACTCACGTCTGGATGCGGTATGGCGTATTGTCCCTGTATTGTGTAGGCCTGGAAGGGGGAAAAAAACAAAGAAACAACAAAGACAAACATTTAAAAAAAGGATGTGAACATAACCATGGCCCAGTGATGCAATGCCTGGCAGTAAATAAAGAGATCCCGTTATAAAGAGCACCACGAGCATCGTACTATCTGAGTGACACATTGATGTAATCCCATTCATCGGCACGTTCAAATATTTGAGTGACGCGCCGCTATCAACGGTCCGTTGTTACGAAGAGCGTGCTCCTTCGCTCCGGAGGACTAACCAAAGCAAACTTGGTGATGTGTGATGTCATCGAGGTTAGAAAGGAAAGTCAACTCGCTGTAATGAAACGCTGATATCGGGAAACATTACCGCAAACGCAGTCTCCCAAAATAAACAGTGGCGAGAGCGCAGCCGTACATTCCGAAAATTATTTGTCAAGAGGACACAGGCCCGTACCTGGCTGGCCACTGAATGACTTGGTTATGTATTACAGGAAGCGGGTAAATATGCTTATTTGAGGGTACTAACATAATCGTCAACGGATGCTCCCTTTATGCTTACTCTCTTTTCCTTTCCTAAGCTCCATCCTCGCCCCCCCCCCCCCTCTAATGCACTTGACTGCTTCTCAAAAAAAAAAAAAGAGAGAGAGAGAGAGAGAGAGAGAGAGAGAGAGAGAGAGAGAGAGAGAGAGAGAGAGAGATCAATGTGGAACTCAATTGAAATAGGTTAGGGTTAGAGTATGTGGTTAATTCTGCTGAAGAGCAAATTCTTTTTTTACATCACCCGTGAGCTTGTTTGCAGTTAAGGGCATAACTATTGAATTTAAGGTTAAAGGGGGACCGTCAGGCTCGCGTATTTTCTAATAGAAGAGAGAACAGTGTTGTGAAAATAACTAGCCGTATACCTGAACTAAACACCCCTATATGTTACTATTTCCAACGCTACACCTACTATTATCCATCCTTAATCTTTAATCAAAACGGAACTGTTTAGAGTATATATATATATATATACTATAGAAATTACACCTAAACCAATCGTGTGCCCATGGTCTCTCTGGGTTGCATATGGTTCAAAGTGAAAGGGCACTGACAGGCAGGGCCTAATGCTGCAGCACCAGGTTCATGCTGGATGTGGTGTGGTGCACTGTGGGGGATGCCGGTGCCTCAGCTCTTACCTGTCCACCTGAGAATATGACCGGGGTGGAGGCGGGCTTTGGGCGGTACGGTATGGTGGCACCCTTGGGTGGGGACTGCGGGAAGAAAGGAGAAGAGCGACAGGAACAATCAGAACCCTCATGTCAAGCTGAAATAGCCGAGCACGTGGTTCATTCTGCTGAATAGCAATTACAGAAATGCTTTGTTAAAAACAAAAACATTCATTAGCTTGTTTGCAGATAACGGTATAACTTATTAAGTAATGATTAACTATGCGTTAAGAAAAACATAATACAATGACAAAGGTACTGCTAGTAGATTATTTTTAAATATTTTATACCATGCCTCAAACTGCCAAGAGATCCCTGTCAATTACAATCTTTTGTGTTGACATACACAGTGAAAGTACTGCTGAATCTTTGAATGGGCCTACGCTGGCCTGCTAATACATGATGCTTAAAGTCACTGTGGGAGTGTGTGTGGATGATGGATGGTTTAAGCAGCCTCACCTGGCCTGAGTCAGACTGATTGGAGTCTGGAGCTGGGTGAGGCTGCACACCTGTTGCACATTGAGCAATCAATGTGCACAGGTTAAACCAGCCATCACCGCACACACTCAGGGAGAGCTCTCCTGCATGGCAGCATGGAGCACCAGCTGCGTGTATCATTTTACTCAACCTTGACAATAAACCGGTTTCAACATCACCACCCTGTGTCCATTGGTTTGGAGGAGCCCAAGGAAAGTCACCTAGGTGGAGTGGGAAAAGCCACCTAGGTGGCGTGTAGCAATGGTCTTTGCTACAGTCATGCTATATGGCCTTGAGTTACACAAATTGTTTAAAATAATTAACTCATTCAAACATGTGTATAACAAGTGTACAATAAACCACTTCTAAAAAGCAGGTACCTACAATAAAACCCACACACAAGAAATCCACACAATAAAACCGTAGGTACCCACAGTAAAAACATAAAAAGAAGGATGTGCATCAATCAATATAATCGGACGCCCCGCAGGGGAGCACAACAATAGGGCGTCCCAAGTGTGCATGGCGGGGTGGGGGGTGGACAGGATGGGGGAGGTTGGGGTTCTGGTCAGGGTAAATTAGGGAAATCAACCCTGGCCCCCAGCCCAACTGAAGCGGAGTAGCTTAAAAGTTGAGGAGTGGGGACCAGAAGAAGATGGGAAGTGACAGGATGGAGAAGGTAAGATATGGGTGGGAAAGGTACACCCAACCTGCTCCCTATCCCCAACCGAGGCAGATTAGCCTAAGGGCTGAGGAGGAGAGTCAGGATGGGGTGGGGGGAGGCTAAGGTTAGGCATGGGTAAGTAGGGGAAATCTACCCTGGACTCCCCAGGCCCGACTGAGGCGGAGTAGCCTAAAGCTGGGTACTGGGGGCCAGGAGAAGATAGGGAAAGGTATTTTTGGGGGGGGAAGGGGAAACCCAGCTAGCTCCCTAGCCCTGGCTGAGGCGGATTAGCCTAAGGGTTGGGGAAGAGAGCCAAGCCTGGGTAAAAAGTAGGGGTTAAAACACTGTTCTCAGGGTCCCCTACTAAAAGATCCCCTATTAAAAAAAATCCCATACAAAAAGGGTTCCCAGGTAAAATATTTAAATGCTAAAAAGCTAAAAACAAAATTGCTAAAAATCGGAATGCTAAAAAGCCCTGTGTCGCGACATTTCGGACGATTTGTCCTGCTTCAGGCTAGGGCTGGGAAAGGGACAAAAAACTCATAAAAAAAACAACACCCAAAAGAAAGGACAGCAGGGAGATGTTCTCTCCCTCCCTGCTGTCTGAACCCAAAATGAGGTAAAACTGTGTAGGCCTCTCTTAAGGCTAGGTGACTGATTGCTAATTGGTAGCAGGCGGTTAATGCTGGAATTAACCGCCTGTTTCCCAAAGACACGTGGAGCCAGTGATTTCCCGTGCTCATCCTTAAATGTTTTTTTAACTTTCTTTAAGTGGGTTAAAAGAGAAAAACAGGTAAAAACATATATGTATATAAAATATATCAAACTGTTTTTCCATACTTTGGTTTATGTTGTTTTCTCTTTTAAAATATATGTGTAGGAGGACAAGAAGGGAGATAGTGGCGGCTGGCGAGGTTAGGTTTTTTGTTTTAATTCAGTTTAGGTTAGTACCAGACTTTAGGTGCACTGGCACACCATACCCTAGTCCTCCTGTGCAATTGTTGTTTTGTGTGTGTTTTTTTGTTTCTTTGTGTTTCCTTTGGTTTCAGGTTAGGAAGGGAAGGAGAAGGAGATGCGGCCGACGGAACCCCAGGAGCAAAGCAAGGTAAGTATTCTTTGGTTTATTTTCCATTTTTATATATACTTATATATTTATATTATTTTATCCCCAGATGAAGGAGAGGGGTATACCAGCCCTGGAGCCGTTAAGGGCCCAAAGAAATGCTGGGGTCCCGAAGGGACGCCCTGCGTGGAGTTCCCCCCCACCCGGAAATCGAATCAATTAAAACGACATATCCATTGAATGCATAAAAGAAAACCATAACCACTTCTAAAAAGCAGGTACCTACAATAAAACACACACACAAGAAATCCATATGCAATAAAACCATAGGTGCCCACAATAAAAAATTAAAAAGAAGGATATGCATCAATCAATATAATCGGACACCCCGCAGGGGAGCACAACAATAGGGCGTCCCAAGTGTGCATGGCGGGGTGGGGGTGGACAGGATGGGGGAGGTTGGGGTTCTGGTCAGGGTAAATGAGGGAAATCAACCCTGGCCCCCAGCCCAACTGAAGCGGAGTAGCTTAAAAGTTGAGGAGTGGGGACCAGAAGAAGATGGGAAGTGACAGGATGGAGAAGGTAAGATATGGGTGGGAAAGGTACATCCAACCTGCTCCCTATCCCCAACCGAGGCGGATTAGCCTAAGGGCTGAGGAGGGGAGTCAGGATGGGGTGGGGGGAGGTTAAGGTTAGGCATGGGTAAGGAATGGTTAGGGTAAGGGTAAGTAGGGGAAATCTACCCTGGACTCCCCAGGCGTGACTGAGGCGGAGTAGCCTAAAGCTGGGTACTGGGGGCCAGGAGAAGTTTGGTTAAGGGGTTACGGTTAGGATAATGGTTATGTTTAGGGGTTACGGTTAGGGTAATGGTTATGTTTAGGGGTTACGGTTAGGGTTATGTTTAGGGGTTAATGTTAGGGTTATGGTTTAGGTTAAGGGGTTACGGTTAAGGCAATGGTTAGGTTTAGGGGTTAATGTTAGGGTTATGGTTAGGTTTAGGGGTTATGGGGAGAATAGTGGGTTAAGGTCAGCGTTATGGCTAGGTAGAACAAATCGGGTTTCCAGTATGGATCGGGCACATTCTCACTTCCGTCACGCTAAGGGAATTTCCGTCATGCCTGATGCTACACACGCCAAGGGCTTCTCCGGGGCAGCAGCTAGATGCTACTGGAACTTGCGCTACCAAGTTGTAGTGAGTGAGCTGGGGTGGGGTGGGGCTGGAGGAGGACAGACGTACAGACGGACGGACGGACAGCATGTAAAGAATGGACTAGAGGAGAACACAGCCCTACCTCCAGTATGACCACACAGATCTGCTTGACACACTGGATAATGGCTTCTGGCGTCCCGGAGATGGTGACGGCCCGCTCGGTGGAGCTGGGCAGCATGTCCCCCGCCACCTGCACCTGGGCCCCCGTCGACTGTGGTCAAGGAGAAGGGCCGTTAAGGCATGCTAAGGTGTGTAAAGGTGCATTAAAGAGTACGATTTAAGAGCTATTATTTGAGCGTAATTTGTTAGAAAGGCCTTAGCCGTCCGTCAGCTATTAGTGAGTGGAACGCGCTGTGAGAATATCTGTTTGGAGTTGACCGCGCCCGACTCTGTATGAGACCACTTCGGTTTTAGACTGGTCCCAGCGAATTTCTGTGCATTAATGGCCTCTCTTCTTGAAATCATGTGTGTGTGTGTGTTCGTGTGTGAGTGTTTCTATGTGTGTGTCTGTGTGTGCGTGTTTGTGTGTTCGTGTGTGAGTGTTTCTATGTGTGTGTGCGTGTTACTGTGTGTGTGGTCGTGTGTGTGTGTGTGTGTGTGTGTGTGTGTGTGAGAGTGAATGTCTGTATGTGTGAGGTGCCTGAGTGTGCGTGGGTGTGTGAAAGATGGTGTGTGTCAGGGGGTTATCAAGGTTATTCAGCAGCATATATACATTACATTACTTTCGTTCATGTTAAAATCGTATGTGTGTTTGTATGTGTGTGTGTGTGTGTGCGTGTGTGGTCGAGTATGCCTGTGAATATCTGTGTGTCTCTAATATATACTAATGTACTCTAATGTACACCAAGTCACTGCGCTCTGTCATTCCCTCACATGGCCTTTCCTGCCACAGCTATGCAGATGACAAATGACTAATTCCGTCTCCTTCACGGTCTGAAACCCAGGTGGCAGCGTGAATCTCTGTGTGTCTGGCTCTCATCTCAGTGGATGTCGACACACCACACCTGAAGCTCAATCTGGACCAGACTCAGCTGCTCCTCCAACCAGGGAAGGCATCTCCCATCCAGAACTTTTACATCAATACTGAGAGCTCTGTGGAGTCTGCGGCTCGGAAGGCAAGGAACCTGAGTGTGACACTGGGTGACCAGCTGTCCTTCGCTGCCAACATCAGGAGGATACGTCCGTTCCTCATCCGCAAGGCCACGCAGGTTAAGGTCCAGGCTCTTGTCCTCTTACGTTTGGACTACTGCAACTCTCTTCTGGCTGGTCCGCCCGCATGTGCCGTCGGACCTCTGCGGCTCATCCAGAATGCAGCAGCCCGGCTGGTCTTCAACATACCCAAGTTCTCCCACACTGCACGGCTCCTCCGCACCCTGCACTGGCTGCAGGTGGCTGCCTGAATGCGACTAAGCCACTGGCACTTGCCTTAAAGTGCTGCGAATTGCTCAGGCCTTCATCCAGGACATGGTGGAACCATACACCCCTGCCCGTCCACTGCGCTCTACGACTGCCAAAAGGCTTGCTACTCCCTAACTGCGACGGGCCCCAGCTGCTGCTCAGCAGTCTCGATTGTTTTCTGTGCTGACTCCTCATTGGTGGAACAAGCTCCCCACTGACATCAGGACAGCAGAACCCATAAACATCTTCTGTCGCAGACTGAAGACTCATCTGTTCAGACTCATCTTGGCACATTACTTTTTTTTCTCTCTCTTTTATCTAAATTGTAGCACTTGAAGCAGTTTGCTTATTGATTAATTGGATGTACTCGCATGTTTCTTCCAAATTCTGGATTGTATCTTCATTGTTGAATGCACTTATTGTAAATCGCTTTGGATGAAAGAGTCGGCTAAATAAATGTAATGTAATGTAATATTAAAGGATTTGAACTTTTTTGAATTCATTATAAATTTCCCTCGGAAAGAAATAGCAATGGCTTTCACTGTAAGCCATGCATTTTTCTCAAAGACCAACAGAACATGATTGTTGTTGTGAACATGAAGGTTTCCTCCCACACCTCTCTCATCTCTTTAATCTTGGAGCCTCCCTTCCCGATGAGGGAGCCACACTGGCTGGCAGGCACCACCAGGCGCAGGGTGACGGGCGGCTTGCTCGTGGCCGGGCTGTTGCTCATTGAGTTGATGATGTCCTGGAAAAGACACAAACTAACTAGAAGCCGTTTTCCTCTATATACATTTCTAAATAAAAGCAATTAAAAAAATATATATTAAAAAAATGCCTTTTTTTTGTGTGCAAAATACATACAAAATAAAAGCCTTTTGTCTACTTTTCTAAATAAATACAAACATCTGTAGTAATTATTTTCAAAATACAAAAAATATTATTATATTTAGTGTTATCTGCTGCCATGTGACCCAAATACGCTCCTGTTCAGATGAGCTGCCATCTAGTTGGGAGCTACACTGGTAATGATTTACGATATCAAGGATGTGTGTCACAAAGATCAATGAGAAACGAGAGAGGTTTGTACAATATTGCTATTCAGTTATTTAGCAGATGTCCTTTTCCAAATGGACTTCATGAATTCAAATGCATGTCATTAAGGACCAGGTCGATTCCTACAGTTATTCTGTGGACATTGGGATATAATTGGGAACAAACAGACATCTTCTTGTCTTGTTATTTTTCGTCCTTCAAGTCTTTGTTCATGTCTGATCTGTGGCAATTTTTTGTATAAGGTATAAGGTCTTTGCAAATTGAATCCAGTTTTAATAATGCAGTCAGTATGTTGGATAATTGCCACCTGTGTGGGTATTATCTATAATGACTATGATTGTGTAATTCACAACTACAGTAAATTACCTGTAGTATTTGAGTCAGATTGTGAAACATACATGATTTTGTGTGCATTGTTTCGCAACATTATCTAAGATCTGATAATAAGAATATTATTATAATTATAATTATTCTACATTGTATATAGCACTTTTCATTGTTGGAGATAATCTCAAGGTGCATCTAGATTTAAATTATTTAGAATATCGTAGTTACTTTTGTACATACAATGTTTGATTGGAGTGCAGTTTATTTAAAAGGAAAATAATCAAAATTCACCTTCTGCCAATCATCTGTCTGCTGAAATGGAAGATTGTGGACATGCACAACTTTACATGCAAGGATGCAACAATACTACTACTACAACCACAACCACACCTTCTACTACTACTACTACTACTACTACTACTACTACTTTTTAAACAAATTACATTTTAACTATGATTACTTCTAAGTAGTATTACTACTGCAAATTGTCCTACTGCTATACATGAAATAAAATGAAATAAAATACAACTTATTCACAGCAATGATGTGTGAAATTGAAACTGAGCAAACAATTAGAACTGACATAAAGGCGTTTCCAGAGCCTAATGTGCAAGAATGACTTGATTGAAGAACATGGTGGTGACACTAACAACAGTGACCATGGGGACAAAACCTTTAAATAGTTACGCTATATCTGGTTCACAATATGTCTTTGTTTCTCCTACATAACTTGTCCTTGTTCAACTGGACACAAACATACCAAATGAAAACAAAAACATTATGCTAGGTTACTGAAAGGTCGGTAGGTTCTGGGTTTGAAACCCAATAGCCCCAGTCTAACCTATAGGGGTCGTTAGAGTAAGATGTCTAACTCGACCTAGTTATCTGGATTGACTGGGAGTCGCTTTGGATAACAACCTGCTAAATGACCCAAACGGGAAGAGTCCAACACTGTAACAACTCCACGCGTCTGTCCCTTTCACTAGACTATGTGCTCTGAAAACAAAGTGCACTCATTACGACATTTGAAGGTCCGGGCTGCACAAAAACCACCGTTTTTTTGTGCTTGTTTCTTTTTACAAAGTACATCATACTGTATCCTGTACACACACACACACACACACAATTTTGAATCTGTCTTTGTAGCAAAATAAAATTTACAAATACAAACTTCCTCGGCACCTCTTCGAATTTGTAGGCGATCATGGCGAAGGCCTTGAAGATGGCGTCGGTTGGGCCGGTGATGGTGACGATCCGCTCGGGACAGTTGCCTTCAGAAATGTTGATTCTCGCTGAGCTCTGAAAGCGAAACGTTCCAGAACAATTCGGACACATTTTCAGTCACTCAATTTGACCGTGTTTCAAAGTGCTCCCTGTAAGCGCTGTCTCTTTAACGTCTCTATCGCGACATTGACGAGCACTCACAAAATATTTAAACACACTTCTCAGTCTGTCAATGACATTGTAAATGCGTTTTTAGGAATTGCTGCGTGAATATTGTAAGGACATGTTATGGCCATGAAACCCACCTCCTCACGCATCTTCTTCACGGTTTCTCCTTTCTTCAAAACACAAAGACAGAAAAGAAAAGCGCATGATGTAATCAAATCACTTACTCAACAAGCATATTTATGTTCTTCTGGATAATAAGTGAATAATCAAAAACAAATACACCACCTTTCCAATAATGCTGCCCACTTCCTGCATGAAAAAAGAAGGAGAGTTATGAATAAATCCAGTTCTCTTTTCACTCCCTCGGATGTCTTTGACGGCGAACATTTGCCGTACATTTCCATGTCCTGGTTAATACAGCGTGGGTAAGCAGACAGGCAGCGGTTAAGAGGTCTCTCTCCATGAATGTTGAGGCTCAGATGCAGAACATGGCTGCCGATGCGGTGAATCCTCCCCTGACCTTTACTCTATTAGCTGAGGGCCGTGCACGCTCTTGACATGCACGGAGCAGACACACGCAGGGCCACAGAGAGTCACAATTTATAGCATCTGGCTTACACTTGGGCATGCGTGCACACACACTCACACACACACACACACACACACACGCACGCATCACACGCGCACACACTAAGCGTTTTAGAAGATAAATTAGCCCATGTAGGTCTAAAGGTAAAAGGCTAGATACACTGTATACTGTATTATTATCTTTTGCCCTGACCGAAGATCCATTATACACTGAAACACTTCTAACACTTTAACACTGTGTTCCTGTTCAGCATGGCGTGTGGCTAAAGGTTGAATCATACTTGTGCATTGAATAGGGTCTCTCTACATCGCCGGCGTAGCCCACGGAGACCGTAGGGTCACACGCACCTCTGCGCAAAGTGTAAAACAAACGACAACCCTCTTCGTCTTTCTCCTCTGCGCGTCAAAGAAAGGATCCCCAGGAGTCCCTGAAATAGTCAGGTGGTTCTCTGAACGCTCACAACCACCGACGCAGAGCCGGGAATGCGAGGCCGCCCTTTGGGTTCCCGTTGGAAGCGGAGTGTGGAGTACGGAGGGGCCCCACCGCTGGCTTACCTTCCCGTGCATGAGCAGACGGATGGTGAGCGTTACGTTGAGTCCCCCCTCCGACTGGATCTTGGCCGGATCCATGCTGGGATGAGTGGTGGGTGGGTGGGTGGGTGGGGAGGGGGGGAGGTGGTGGAGGAGTGGGGTGGGAGGGGGAGGGGAGGGAGGGGGGGGGGAAATACTCTGGAGGGAGGGAATGGGATGTTTGCCGCAGCAAGCCAGTCACCTTTAGGAAGAGAAAAGGACATGTCGACATGAAACACATGCATGCACACACACACAACCACACACAACCACACACACACACACACACACACACACACACATATTTAGTTTACGATTATGAGAACAGTGACCGAGTGACTGAGGACTCCCCAAGCATGCCAGCCATTTATCCTACAGTGAAACACACTGTTAATAGCGTTCCGTCCAACAATGAGAGTGACGCATTGCACTCAAATTTCAAAGCGTTTGTCGTAAAAGAGTGAGCTGCCAACCTGAAAAGGACTGTGACATAAATGAGGAATATGCTCTGGTGAATAAATGTATATTGATCATTTCACAATTCAGCAGACACTTTAATCAAAGCGACTCACAGTGATCCCGGATTCACGGTACACATTAAGGAGCAAGTGGTGCTTGGGCATGTGCTCACAGATGCCTGTGTACCCTAAAGTTAGAAATAACCCAAATCTTTTTGGAGCTCAGGGATAAAACATATTTCTGCACTAGTGCCTAATCTTTCCGTGATTTTTTTTTTAATATTTCCCCTCCCCAGTCATTGATAGCATGCTGTGAATTATTTATTCTATTATACCATTATATAATTTTACCTCAAGATAGCGCAAGCGGTTAGCTGTTCAATAACAGACAGCTCAATAAAGGATTTTTGCATTAAATCCTCTTTGCCAGTGCAAGACAGAAAACTCTTGTCCAGACAAACAGTTAGGGCTCACAACCTACACTTGCTAGCAGATGCTTTTATCCAAAGCGACTTCAATGAAGTTTTTGTCATTATTAGGTATTAGTTATCAGGTATCATTAGGCATATGGCTCTATAGGATGCCTACAAGCAGACTGGGGACATTGCAGATCAAACATAGAACCTTTCGCCTGGGAGTAGACCATAACCACTAGACTATTCTGTCTCCTACTCCAAAACATGTCCACCCATTTCTGAAAAGTAAAAAGATACCTATGGGTATTTTTTCAATGACTAATGTTTCAAGACAGCAGCATGATATTGTACACATCTTGAAGACTTAGCATAGTCTGTAACCTGTGGTCCACGCCACTCCCTATCACTCTCATTCTGATTCCTGAAATAAACTATTCTTGGAGGAGGAATTTCTTTGAGAAATTGTGTATAAATTACCATATGCATACAACACTGTATGTCCATGCTACACCCTGCGGTGGCGTCCATTTTGGAACTAAGTAGGTAAAGATCTAGGCTTGCTGCTGGCTGAAGGTATTCTGCATTATACAGATGACCCGAAAGTGAGACAGGAAGGGCGTTAGCAACAGTTACTATGCACAACATACCTATATCTTAAGTAAAGGGCAAGAGGGCGTGTGTGTGTATGTGTGTGTGAATTTTATCCAGGAAACACAATTTAAATATGAATGCACAGTATTGAATAAATTAAATACATTGTAAAAAATGTATAAAGAAATTATGCAATATGTTTGCTACAATCATGCTGAAGAGCTTTTATCTTGTGCATCAGCAAAGTTCTCTTTGAAAAAGCAATGCAAACATGTGTGGTGTTCAATGAAATGTATTTATTTAAAAAGAACAACCAGACAGTAAATAACACAAGGATAATGTCATGTCATTCTAGATTGAATCAAAAAAAGTATGAAAAAGGGCAGGTCTATGATGAGGTCGCGAGTTGAAAAATTGAACCTAGGGACCTACGGACTGCAAGCGAAAAAACTATATTTTGTCGAAGGAAATCTGTAGAGAAAGAAAAATGCCATGACCAAATCCTACCGTCAAATTTGCTGCTAATTCTCCACAGCACACAATGTTGTGTTTAACCACCACCACTCTAAACCCCGCCTTATGAAGCATGGAGCTGTTGCAATCTCACAAACCAACAGTTCATCGCATCGCTTTTTAGGCTTCTGTCACATAGCATTAGCTTAACGGACTAGCATAGCTTCGAGGGTATCTCGTTCCTAAAGAAATACATTTGAGGAGAGATTCTTCCACTTCTCTACTCTAATTAATTGTTTTAAAAACTATAAAAACAACATTTATAACCATTTTATATTGTGACTGTATTTAGTATTTAGGTGTTTCGATGTTCCTGTAATAATGACGAAACAATTACACTTATAAATGATCCCATGCATTGCTTTGTAAAACCTATAGTTGCTTTTATACAGTTTTAACCTTTTAGCGAAAATAATATATTTTTGCTTCTTCTGCATTGTACCAAAAAGAACATTCCAGGGCAATACTAAAATGTATTTATATTTAAGAAATATATATTTTGATAAATGTCCCAAAGGCACCTTGGTCAAAGAAATATCAAAATAGACATCATATTTCAAAGGCTTTCTTGTTGAAATTATTCATGTAAATTTACATGTACAAAGTTACCATGTATTTTAACTGTACTGCAAACAGTATGCATGATATTCAACACGATTATCAGAATGCATTTCATTTGTATGTTCACTGTGATTAAGATAACTGCACACAAGTGCAGTTTAATCACACCGTAAGGGTGACATTTGTAGGTCGATTTTTCATCTCATCGATCAACCCTTTCCTGAGAATTTTACCATTTCTAAATGGCCACATGTCCAATTCTTCCACGATACGAAACATGGCATTACATATATTAAATAAAGGGCAATGAAATGTTACAACCCTAATAATTTGATTGGATTTAATATTCAAAATAAAAAATATTAATAATATGGAGAAAGAGTTTACCTTCGGAAAGCGTCAATAGCAGTCACCACGTTTGATGTTCAACCGAAAAAAAAAAAAACATAATAGTCGTTTCCTCTCACCTTATTGGCGAAAACACTATTCTGTCATTGGCTGAGACATGAGGTCATGTGGTCGATGCATCACAACACGCGAGGTTCGCGAGGACCAAGATGAAAATACAGAGAAATCCCATCCCCAGCCACCACCTCTGAAACCAGCCAGATATGGCTGGAGGTGAAGCACTCCTGCTGGGTTTTCTTTACATCTCAACCATCGTTTGGGTGGCGGTGGACCAACGTGAGGTCAGCCGTCACGCTTGGATGCCCAAGATGGAGTGCCCCTCAGGGCCTTAGGGGAAAGGGTGTCAATGGGTGCCAATATGGGTTAAGAAAGGGTATACAGAGTGACACGTCAGCAAAGCTAGTTTAAGATCATCGATAAAAATAGTTTTTTGACCATATTGTTCGCTTGCCGACCCAATTATTACAACTACGTAGTGGTGTGTAAACATGTTAGCATCAGTCTGTTAGCATCAGTCTGTTAGCGGTCCCTTGCATGGCGCCATTTTGCATGGCTGGATGACCAGCAGAATTGAAGGCTGATTAAAAATTAGGGTCATTCTCAATATTGTCTTCGGTATGGTTTAGTTTGGTCTTATTGGTTTAATATTATAATATAATTATAATAAACTCTGTGGTATTTTCAGCACAGGAGATAAATGGACCACATTTATGTATGAAGGTGGAGAGGAGAAGAGCCAATATGTTAAACTCCAATCTCATCGGAAAGGAAACATACACGAGTCTGTCTGTCTGTCTGTCTGTCTGTCTGTCTGTCTGTCTGTCTGTCTGTGCATGCTTGTGTGAAAGATATTTTCTAGATAAAATGAAACCATGAAATGCAAAAAAAAATTGAAAGTATTGGCTTCCAGGCAATCTGACCATGGTCCTGGCATACAAATGTTGTCATGGGAACCAATTTAAAACTAGAGACAAAGTGTAATGAAACGCTGCATCTCAGATTATGGAGTGGTAAACTGTATCTGTGTGTAGTTCATCAACACATTAAAACATCATTAAAACATATCCAAGAACTAGTTAGACTTGCAAGAAGTTCCTTCTGGTTGCCACCAGACACAACTGTTCCATGTTGAATACCATGTACCATAACTCCAAAACAACCTGTCAAAACAGCAGATGAAAATGCACACTATTTAACAATCCTACTATCGTTCAAACACAGAACGCAGAATGATAGTGATCTTCATTTTCATGTTGAGAAATATCCCAAGGGCGGCATCTCCTGTGGTATTGAATAAGACGCTCGGTGCAACGGTGGAGTGAAGACACGTGATAAACGTGTTCATTTGGGAGTACTAAAAGGAAACCACGCCGCATGCAGTTTTTAGGGATGATTAATGATTTTGTCAAATGAAACCACACACGGTTTTTGGGGAATTGGAATTGGGGTCACAGGTGTTGACAAAATGGAGTAAGAACTCAGTCTTAAAAGGAGGTCATTCTTTGCATTCTACATTTGCCCCAATTCCTTCCCTTCTTCCTCCTCCCTCCCTCCCTCCCTCCCTCCCTCCCTCCCTCTGAATACCAACACAAATGCTATCGTAACCCACTAATGGAAAACAGTTTGGACCCATGTTTGCAGTCACAGTGGGTGATTTTAATCATGTTTCTTAGTCACATGTACAAGGCGGTCATATGCACATGTGTTTAATAGGAGTCAGGTGCACAATGTTTTTAGATTTAAGATTAATAACAGATTGACAGCCCAATCTCAGACAGCTTTGCAACACCCATTGAGATGTTGAAAAACACAAAAAAGAACAAACTTACAAAACCAGACAGCCTAAAAGCTTGAATGGAAAAGGATAGTGTAGCGGCTAGTGTGGTCCACTGCCAACCGAAAGGGTCTGGGATCGATCCCTATTGTCCCAGCAAAATGCCCTAATCCCTACCCGCTCTACCTGTCCTGTATCTCATTCATTGTGTGCCGCTTTGGATAAAAACCTGTCTGCTATCTGCTTAAATAGTAAATAGTGAATCAAACCATTTGTACATATTGACATGGTGTACATATTTACAGGGCAGAAACTGCTGGATTGCAGCTGTTAATCTTGTCTTGTCATGTCATGAATGTGCTTATGCAGAATGCATGTCTGTACTACTACTTCTACTACTACTACTACTACTACTACTACTACTACTACTACTACTACTATTACAAATAATAATAATAATACAATAATTCTAATAATAATCAACTTCTTTCTTATTTTTGTGCTGGCGATGTGATATGAAAAAAAGAAATCAAACGTGTGGAGAATCGACATTGGATTAAATATCCTTCATAAAGCCAGCTCTCTTTTACAACGTTCATGCTGTTTAACCAAATAAAAATAAAAATAAAATATCAACGTATTTTTCACCATTTCAATTGCCCTTCATAAGCAAGAAGAAGACAATATAGCAACTCATCGAGCTTGCCTCGTGGCGGCCATGTTGGAAGGTAAGGCACCCGAGTAGCCAGAGGCTGTTGGATAATAACATCATGAATAACCTTTCCCAAACCAAGACAGACAATGGATGGCATTTTGTTCGTCACGGCCAACCGAAAGTCACTGGGAAGATAAATGTGTCTGAGCTGGTCTGATAACGAAGCTCTCTCGCTGTGACAGTCGATGACAGATCTTTCTGGAATGTTACGCTCTCTAATTGGATCATATGGTGAACACAAACATTTGATGTGACCATTTTGTTTGACCTTTTCCCCCTTTCCTATTCTTAGTATTTTTTAATGTTGAGTTTGTCTCATGTAAAGTTTCATTTGACACACAGTTGAGGAAGAAACTCAAGAGCTGTTCTCTGTTCAGGTCCTGAAGAACCATAGTCGCATTACTGCTTCCTTAAGAAGGTTTTCTTTTTTTCTCTGTTCTGCTGAGATGAGACAACTTCATGAGAATCCTCCATGAACTCAAGGTTAATGACAGATAACATCCAAGCAAAATGGTTTAAATATTTACAAGGGCCTAGACTAGTCTTTACGTTGTAAGGTTTCTTGTGATCATTTGAACAATCACTTGATAAAATATGCACCCCTGGAGTTCTCTATAATAAAGCCACACGCTAAAATGAAGTTTGGACGACCAACTGACAACGCGACAAAGTGTAGGCCTGCATATTCATTGCACAAGCACAGGTCTGACAGCATCGAACCAAGAACCATCTCCCTAACCCTTTTATCAAGTTCAACACTTATTTAGCCAACGCTTTTATTACTGAGTCCTTTAGCCAACGCTTTTTAGTCATTTAGCGAAATGTCAACATCCTCCCTAAACAGTTTTCTTTTTTGCATTTACATTTGCGTTGCTATGACTCATATTGTTTTTATAGATATATTTTCTGTATAACTTTTTTGGCAGATTTCTACTACTTCTTTGCTGTACTTTCTGTACTTCCTTTCTGTACTTTCCCAGAAGATAAATCCCAATTCCTCTTCTAAATATGTGTGGTAAGAGTTAATAAAATTGCATTTTAGAGAAGAATTTGAATAACAGAGAACATGAATGAACATAGAGAAATAGTGAACATAGTGAAATAGTTACACTGGTGTTGAAAGGAGTATGTCGAGTTGAGACAGAGGACAGAATCAATGGGCTGATACCAGCTGATCAACTGTCACATTCTCACCTCTCTCTAACTCACACACGCAAGGTTTTCACAGCTCAAACACACACACACACACACACACACACAAACACACACACACAGTCCATGCCAACCAATGCTATGAATGGTGCTCAGTCATTCTCTAACCGTTGTCCTGCTGAATAAAACCTTCTTTACAGCAACGTTGTCATTAGAGTAGCTTATGCAACACACTGCTTGTTCCAGTATGAGCAGGATCGGCTCAGCCCACACACTTTGAGTCGCTGGAGCGCAAGTCATCTGTGGACGTGGGGTTTATATATACGTTGACTCAGCTCATAGGAAAGGGGTTGTTCATGGGTTCATATCTGGGTTAGCAGCCATGGTGTGAGGGGGTTGCAGCAAGAGATACAGCCATATATTCCGTGTGGGTGTTGGAAAAGAAAACCAGTGAGTATTTGCTGACTTGGCTCCAAAAGAGTCAGGAACTGTAAGGATTCTGACCGTAGCCAATGGTGTTTCTTAAGGCCGTCTGCAAAATGCTTTGTGGACGGCCTTAAGAAACCCCATTCGCTACGGTCAGTACTAATATCCTTACAGTTAAAAGCCACACACACACCCACTTGTCCTAGGTTTTATATATATATATATACACACATACACATACACAAAAACATACACACACACACACACGTGTATGCCACACAATATCGTACACCCCATTTGTCACTCTGCAGAGCCACTGCTTGCTATAAAATTCCATTTCCTTGTCGACCAAGTGCCCTTGAGCCAAGCACTGAATTATAAAACGCTGGATTGTATGCTCTAGTAGGGTGTGTCTGTACTCACACAACCATCACGGTATTTGTAGTATGCTGATATTTGATTTAATTGATTAAACCTATAGGCCCCATGTCTCACCTGAGCTACTCAAGTCCATAAGAGGAAGAGTCCTCTTTCTGTTTGCAATATATTGTGGCTTTCAGCAAAAATCGAGGGATGTCTTACAGTATCTAAAGGACAAAAGGTGGTATATTTACACTGACGTAAATAGCTTTAATAATTTAAAGTTAATTATGTATTATTACTTTTTCTAATATGCGCAATATTCTCTGTTAATATTGTTCTGCTGAATGATGCGAATAACATTTGGACGCCTATATAATCGTAATATAGTTATTCATCTGATCTTAATATAGTATGTATTTATACAAAATATTATTTTTCCTTGCATTTCCTTGAAAATAAATTTTCTGAGTTGAGTGCGTGCTTAAAATATAGGTTTTGCAAAGGACAACTTTAACAGCATGAATATGTAAACAAATCAATATGTAGGCTTGAGTCAAAATGGCTGACTAATTAGCCATTCAACCATCCAATAAAACAAGAAGTCTTAAACCAATATTTAACCTCAACTCCTGTGTCTACAGCCAGTACACAGATTCATGATTTATTGATGATTCTTTCTGAGCGTCCGGAGGGGTCCAGTGTGTTATTCCTCTGTGGTCCGGTGGGTTAATTATGACCGCTGCGTTACGTACGACTAGCGTCAGCTTCATTAGGACTCGAACTGTAAGCCAGTAGGGGTACAGTTCAGATCCCAGAGCAGAAATGCAAAGTGCTTTTGGATTCAAAGATGTTGATGAAGTCTATAAGCAGCTATTAATTAATCTTGAGGTCAACCATAATTATGTTTTAGCCATAAAGCGTGGTTTGTTGATAAATTGTCATGAACTTTATGACCCTAAAAACTTTTCCTATTTATAATATCTCTATAAAGACATTATAATTGTTTTGATCATATCTGAAGACTTATGAAGACTATAGGAATTATAATATCTTTAATGAATGCCATGTCCAAGCATGACCTCTTACCTACTGTAAAAGGTTTGCCCACGGTAGGCAACACCGTCTGAATACTGAATCCAGTATGATGGACAGCATGATGAACTTCACAGAAACAAACAAGTACACTTTTTTCAAAGCACTCACGCGGCTGACGCATTTGTCTCATGCCTTCAGTGGACAGAAAAATACCACCAAATGAGGCATTCAAAGCATTTCATTAAAAATAAAATATAAATAAAAACATCTTATATATAAATGTTAGGCAAGCAACTTGAGACTAAATGTGTTGGCAAATTCTTTAAAAAGTGCTACATTATTATGTTTATTACTATTTTACTGTTATTATTATTGTTACTATCAACACTATGTCAATGTCTTCAAGTTATTTAACTGTCTATGTAACCGAGTCTTCAAGCCAGCTAATAGTGAGATGTTTTTTATTTCTTGTCTAATTGGATAGTTTCATCATTCCGCACCTCTCCACTGTGACAGCCAGTGTGTGGTGAGCGTTCTGGCGCATACTGGCAGCCGTGCATCACACAGGTGGTTGCTATACACTGGTGGTGGATGAGGTGTACCTCATACGCCCCCCCCCCCCCCCCCCCCCCCCCCCCCCCCCCCGACACACACATACTAACTATGCAAAGCACTTTGGGTACCTAAAGAAATAAAGATAAATGTGATCAATTATTTGTTTTGTTACTAATAAAGATATATATATAAAATAAAAAGAAGATATAAGTCAGGTAGGTCTTGTGTTTGTATGTAACGTCCTCTCAATGCAATTTTGCACCATTGGTCAGCACAGACCAAATGCAATGAGAGAGCATGACTCCCCGGTTCGAGCGAAGCGTGGATGGATCGCTTTTATGATGTACACATTAAAGAGTGTGCAGTGAAGAGTGACATAGTGACATAGAGCTCTAAGGACTGCTATGCTTACCTCAGTGGGTTTGGGCTCCAGTGGAGGACAGCAGTGGAGAGAGGGAGAGAGGGGGCGTGGCTAATGTTACGTCTTATTATTAGGGGATATCAGTTCATCAGCCTGTGGACTCCTCCTCAGGTTGGTGGTGGTCCCATTCTGGAGAGAGAGGGCGAGTGAGAGAGAGCAGCAGGGAGGAGAGAGACAAGCTAACACATTCAAGAAATAAAGAAGTTGTGCTTCTCCAATTCTAAAAGGTTAGGTCCACACACACATGCACAGCTTTTTACGGTGCATACTGCTTATAAGGCAAATGACTGCATGGTGTGTGTGTGTGTACCATCATAAAAGAGAGGGACAGAGGGAGAGAGAGAGAGAGAGAGAGAGAGAGAGAGAGAGAGAGAGAGAGAGAGAGAGAGAGAGAGAGAGAGAGAGAGAGAGAGAGAGAGAGAGAGAGAGAGAGAGAATGAATAATCCACTAGCTGCCAGTAACCGTCACAACTGAATTAGTGTGAATTCAGAGTTGCATTTTATACTGGTACCATTGATTCACAGATACACATACAGTATATGGTGGTCTGTTTTTGTAGAAATAAGTTACAGAAGGGTGTCAGACCGAAGAGGGATGGTTTCCTCTTCCAGGTCATGTGACCGCAGGCAGGTAGGATTCCTTCAGACAGGGATGACCTCGGTCTGGCTGTCACCAAGACAACTGGAGTAAACACAGAGTAAATATACAGTCAACACAGAGTAAAGCAAACGGTAAACAGAGTTAACATAAACTAAACACCTGCCAAAAGGTCAAATCAATCAGCCATTGGCATAATTGGTGTTATCAGTGACACCTGTGTTTGTCCTATGATGAATGAGTATTTGCTTCAATTTGTAGTGCAAATTACACCAGGGTTCCACAATAAGGGGCCCCCGATGGCCAGGGTACACGTCAGGACAGAAAAACGAGATGGTCGCAGCAAGGAAGTGAGTTTGTTGTGTGTGTATTTGTCTAAATAAATTATTAAATATGTAAAGTATGAAAAGTCTTTGGTTTCATGATCCAACGCTGATAATTACAAGTTTGAGTACTGGGGGCTAGTGAAAATTGTCTTTGGGGCAGTAATTACGGCAGAATAGTATGATCACATTTTGATCACACACACACACACACTCACATATGCATATGTGAGTGTGTGTGTGTGTGTGTGTGTGTGTATTTGTATGTATGTGTGTGTATGTATGTGTGTGTGTGTGTGTGTGTGTGTGTGTGTGTGTGTGTGTGTGTGTGTGTGTGTATGTGTCTGTGGGTGTGGGTGTGTGTCCCCAGATGGATGCCCAGGGCTGATTTCAGAGGCTTTTGAAGTTGTTGTTGTTGTTTATGTTCTGATAATAAAAGAATAGATCAGTGATTGGAGAAGGTCCTTCATCATCCGTAGTCAATCCCACACTTAAACACCTGGATTTACTCAATCAATCCGGGTCCACATGTTTGGAAATGTGTAAACTATTGGCTATTAAGCTATTCTACTCAATTAGCCTATTGTCAAATAACAAAAACACATTGATTTAACCCCCTGCTTTTAATGAAAAGACAGGCTAACGTTACTACTGTAAAACCGTTTTTAGTGTCACAACTTTAAATGTAGTGTCGACCAGATTTAGTGGAATTATAATACTTTTTAAATATCCAACTCACATTGTCCCGCTATTTCGGTGTTCAAGAAAATCACTTACGTTCACATCAAACACCTGTGCTGGTTCTGAACTGGTTCTGAACTGCTCTTCAACACAAACGGGACTCGACGGATCTGTCAAGAGAAATAGCAAAACAGACAGATGCTGTTGTATTATGAAAGCAGCAACAAAAGAAGAAATACCTTACCTTGCATTCATTATTTTCTGCGCCCAACGGCATTAGCAACACTTTTTTTCATAGACTTAGGACCTTAGTCTATGAAAATATAAATGATTCGGTTATTCTAAGATTGTGTGGTTCCCTCTAGTGGTACATTGCGGAACATTCACATTATTTACCTCCTGCTTCCAATATTTCCTTATTAGATAAATAACTCCCTCTGCTGGCTTAATGGGGTCGCGCAGTCTTTTTTTTAATTAAAAGCCTTTCATGTTATTTGCCGACCATTATCTTATTGTTACTTGTCAGGTCTGCTGAACTATTTTAATGTGACCAATTATGCAACCACAATGTTTGGTTAAGATTAAATATTAGTTTTAGAAAGAGAAAGTGTATATAAATCCACACATTTAGCAATATTACTACATGCAACACACACACAAAAGGTTATCTGATCCCCTTCCATGATTCCGCTCAGAGTGTGTTTGAGTGTTTGTGTGTGTGTGCGTGTGTGTGTGTGTGTTTGTGTGAATGCGTGCGTGTGTGCTGGGGGTTAGGTCCCCAGAGGTGAAACGATATACCACCCAGCATGAAGTTAGAAAAGTACCTCCCCAGCCCCCAAACACACACACCCCAGTATAAATGTTTAATGCCATCCAAAAGGCTGAACAGCGGTCCTCTCTGCTCTCCTTCTGTCTCGTAATATCCTAAACATTATTATCACAACCTCTCTACACAGGCTCTCTACCCTAGGGCTCTGACCTCATCACAGCAACCTGCCCTTCACTATTAGAGAACGCATATCTAAGACTAGCTCCCTCAATACCCCATCCTTTCCTCTGCATTCTCTCTCTGTCCATCCCTTGGCCTCTCTCTTTCTCAATTCAATTCCATTTCAATAGGGCCTTCTTGGCATGGGAACCTTTAGAGAGAAAACAACACAGTTCTGTAAAATGTCTCTGTCCATCTCTCCCTCTCTCCCTCCCTCCCTCTCATTCAGCACCTTAATTCAATTTCCTTTATTTCCGACTCATTTCCTCCTACTGATTCCAGGTCTATGCAGGCCTATTAAGAGATGTACACACACGCACTCACGAAGCAACCACAGACCCGAATACACACACCAAGCCACGCATACACACATGATATACAGATTCATACTATATATACAGTATGTTAGTACTTTGTTGACAAACTGTTGATACGGGTGAACCATAAAGAATTGAAATCAATAAAACATTGTTTTAACGTATACATGGCATGCTATAGCTAATTCAAAGATGTAGGTGAATGAAACAACGTAAAGACTTTGATTATTCAAAGATGACATGGACACAGTACTTCCAATACTCAAACAAGACAAACATTCACTATATGGTACATCATACAGTAATAAAGCCCGTATTTATTTAGGGTATCTGTGTTATTCTACCATGGCGATCTCCATTTTCCATTTAGCGCTGCGTGTGTGGCATTTTTATCACAGTAGTCAGCCTGAATGTACTCGGCTTAATGATAGGAACCATGAAAAATGAATCAGACTAAAACTATTTATATTGTGGGTATTAATAATAAATCACAGGCTTCATAAAGAGTCTCTTCAGGCGAGCCCCACGAAAGGGAGAGGGGGGGAACCCTCCCCTCTCTCACCAGGACATGATTTACTGTTACATGCTACAATTACATCTTTCATTGATACATCTAAATCATGTATCCACCACTGCCCCAATTAATTATGATAATACAGACTATGATATAAAATATATTTTATAAAGATATTCATCCCTGTTTGTTAGTTTATGTAAATATTAGATTAGATGATGAAATTAGATTGGTTTTAGATTCATTGCCTGTGGGGGGGTGGGGGGGGGGGAACCAAGGCATAACTGCAACACATTGCAGTAGAAAAGTGAATAATAATACAAATATGTTACTTACAGTACATTATAAAATAATATCTGCATCCACATCGTTTACATGTACTGTACATCTTTACTACTGTGAAACCAGATTTTCCCCTTAGGGAATAATAAAGTACATTTTATATTTTCTTTACAATAATAATATACATCCAAATAAAAAGCATCAAAGCATTATATATCTATATCAATATTAGTAACACTAATACAAAAGTCGAAAAGAATGCCATGTGATTAAACAATTATTATTATTATTATAAAGTCACCATTATCATCATTATAATAAATAGCATTGTGATGAAATTACTTTTGATTCTAAGTGGCTTTGTTAGTCGACCTGACATCTTCTCTCTCACTCATTAAAGCGATTAGAAAGCGATGAGCTCCAGCCCGCCATCTCTCAAGGCAGATATGAGTGAGGGCTCCTTTACAATCAGACCTTAAGGGTCAAGTCTTTATCAATCAGCTGAGATGCTTGTTTTATCCTACGAGCTGAGCAGGGTGACAGCATTTAACCCACATCCCTGGTCAAAGTACAGAGACTGATTATCTGACCAAGAATAAAACAATAATGCTTTCAAACAATGAAATCTTTGTTTCATTGTTGCTGTCAAAAAATAGAATAAAATATATGCAGCCCTATATATAAATACAAATTACACAAATGTATTCTTGACTAAGACAGTGCTAACTATAAGAAGGCGGTTATATTTTGCGTTTTGGTTGCAATACAGCACATGAGTCTTCATGCACCACATTCAATCAAACACAATAAATATAAAGGATCAATAAACACATACAAAATAAACAATACAACAAAATGTATATATACATAAATGACTAAAGCGTCTAAAGCTGACAGTGTGACTGAAGGGGGGCCACACCTAGTATAGGGAACATATTTAAATTAGATTTACATTCCAATGGGCCTTAATAATCCTGAGTTACCCAGCCACTGTACGCTTAAGCACAACCACCATTACATCCTCAGGGTCTAGAGCAAGGTATAAGCACTGTATGTGGGATAGACTCAGTGCTGTGTTGGACACTGCAGTTGTTTTACCTTGACAAGGGATACCTGTAGCCTAGATCATCTTTTTATTTAACTTTTTTACAAGATTAAATAAAGGCTGTTAAATGGGATCATTTATTTTTTTAGCAGCATTTTATTTTCATATAATTTGTTATACAGAATGTTTTCCACTGGTTTTCATCCTCTGGTTAGCTTGCATGTGCTTGCTCACTTTAGCTCAAACATCAACACTGAAAGAGAAACTGTGAGGTAACCTTTTAAAAAACAATACACAGCAGTATGTCTCAAACATCCCTTGTGCGTACATCCTGGTACTTTTTTTGCATCGTTTTACATTTAACTTGACTAAATCTAAATCTAACCAAGCCCATGCAGGTCATTCACATTGCAACCATCAGCTCCTCAGTTGGGTTGTCAGAATCTTGCCCAAATACTTCTTCAAACACATCACACACATCATACACAGCCAATCATTGAAGATGTGTGGCAAACGCACTAGGCAAGAGCAGCCATTTTATAATGTTTGTAGTATTTCACTGTTATCAATGTAATAATGTTCTATTAACCTAATGCTAAATATATTTCACATGCTGGAGCAGCTACGAGACCGCAATAAAAGTGGAACATTTTGAATGTCAATATATTCAAAATGTATGCATGCAGACACACACACACACACACACACACATACACAAATATGCATGCATGCTAAAACACACACACACAAATATATGCTTGCATGGACAAACTCTTGCATGAATACACATTGCAAAGACACACACACACACATACACAGGAATGTACACAAATGCAAAAATATATACATGCAAAATATGTGCGGAAAATAATATGAGTGCAAAGACGCGCACTCATACACACAATTGAACACTTATATGCATGTGCGCCCGTGCACACACACACACACACACACACACACACACACACACACACAAACACACACAAACCTCAGTCTTTTCCATTCACACGCGAGTGACAAGCAAGCAGAAAGTCAGGGGAAGTGCTTATGTTCCCAAACCTGAGTGGAAAGGCCAACGCTGTGCTCGTCACTTTCCCCTACAACACCCCTCCCTCCCCACCTAATCACAACAGCTTAGCCGCCTGCCTGGAGCCCCCCTGCACCTCCCACTAGCTGCTCGTTAAGTTCACCCCACACGAAACGGTGCAGGAAATAAAGAAAGAAATATCAGACCAAGAGAAAACTGAATAACCACCAAACGCCAAACGGTTTGCTTTGAAGTCATTCAGCCAGAGTGGATAGCGTTCGTAAAGTGGGATGACTATAGCCTTGTCATTCATAAGGCAGGGATTAGCAACGTGCTACGCTCACAAGAGACAGAATATGTGTGTGTGTGTGGGGGGGGGGGGGGGGGGTGTTTGTGTGTGTGTGTGTGTGTGTGTGGGTGTGTGAGTGTGTGTGTGTGTGTGTGTGTGTGTGTGTGTGTGTGTGTGTGTGTGAGTGTGTGTGGGTGTGGGTGTGCGTGTGTGTGTGCTTCCAAGATAGCTGCAGTTAGGTATGAGTTTTTTTTGTTCCAGATGCACCGAAATCCCAGTGCTCACACACACTGTCAAATTCACTGCGAAACATTCACACACACAGACACATTATGATACATGACAGACAGACAGACACATAGAGAAATAAAATAACACTATTTTAGTGTGGTTTTATAAACCACGTTTGCCATATTTATCTGTTAAGAACTTGAAAAGTGCTACATAAATAAAGTATTACTATTAGCATTGTTATATAATATATACAATGATGTCCCTTTTTATACACTCAATAATTGTCTCACTCCACCTGTATGAATCACTGTAAGCCCCAAGGATGGTTCTACAATCTTGAGACTTATGATGGTAGTTATGGTAACAGCTTTTACTGATTAATTACATTAGACTTAAGTGCTCATTGAGAATAATTTACATACTAAGTTTAAAGGAGACTGATGCCTGGCTCTAAGGTATATGGTAATTGACCACATTTCCAAGTATTGATACTTTCTTGCTTTTTTCTTTCCACATTATTGGTTTTCCTGAAAGCCAGTGGGAAATACATATAGACCCAATTTAGCTACAAATGTGAGCCCTTTCAAAAATGTTATCAATAATCTTTAGTAAATAGTTGATACTATACTAGAAATCTGATCTTCCATAGTTACAGAGTCCCGTGTCCAGTTGATTACATTGAGCTTAAAATATGCCATGCAAATACCTTTTGCAGCGCATAAACAATGAAGTCAATCCAGGAAATGACATCACATCCTCAGCTGTGTAATCCCCACGGCCAAATAATACAATAAAAACCATCATCAAAGGAGCAGTGATGGATGAGTTTTGCATACTCCCAGTACGAGCAGAGAGGTCATTTTAAGCAGTTTAATGGATGCCCTTTATATGACCCAACCCTACCCTTCTCAGTGTGTTTGTGACTACGGGTCCCATGCATAACGCGTGCGAGGGAAGTGTTTGTTTGTATGTGCATTGTGTGTATGTGTGTGTGTATCAAGGACTGTTTGTGTGTGTGTGAGTGTGTGCCTATGTGTGTGTGTAAGTCTGTGTTGGGATGTACGATGGAACCAGGACGTGCATATCTGAGTGTGTTCGGATGCACAAGATAATATCAAGGCGTGTGTGTTCGTGTGTTTGCTGGTGTGTGTGTGTGTGTGTGTGTGAGTGTGTGAGGAGGAGAAAAGCAATCGGCACGGTTGTGGGCTAGCTTTGAGCGGCTGGTTGTAGATCTCAGAGCGGACATATTTATGTCTGAGGACCCGGCCTTTCTGTCGGCTCATCACCACAACTGCACCACGGCATCGCTTGCCCCCAGTTCGTGTGTGAGAGAGAGAGAGAGAGAGAGAGAGAGAGAGAGAGAGAGAGAGAGAGAGAGAGAGAGAGAGAGAGAGAGAGAGAGAGAGAGAGAGAGAGAGAGAGAGAGAGAGAGAAGAGGAGAGAAGAAACGTCCTGGCCATGCATTGAGGGAGAATTCACTGAGCCATAGACCATCAGCCAGGATCATCAATATCAATACGAGTGATAAAATGAGCCGATGCAGATTTTTCTCCTAACCTTACCTTTAACCCTTTCTGGAAGAGGCCAAAGTTCTTTCAGAACTCTTTAATGTTCTAAAAGCTAAAGTCTATAAAAGCTGCAAAATCTTTTATAATGGTCATCTTGAAAGCACGATGAATCATGTCAAGTGGCTATCCTGCAGGAACAATCAATTGAAAAAGGAAAAAAAGGAAAATATTCATATGTGTTATGAGTATCCACTATCCACCATTCCAGCCTAGCTTTATCTCCATGCTTTCCAACAATATCATTTCCCTTTCCAGTAGTTACAGGTCTGCCATAAAACATTGTATTGTTCAGCTCCACAGAACGCAGTCACTCATCAAGAACTAAACTGAGAGTGGTAATAGTACCACCCAATAGAGTGTAATAGTACCGGTACTATAAAAAATTATAGTACTTATTGTATTATTATACTAATATTTCAGGTACTATTGCCACTCTCGATGAAGTAGAGTATATTTAATACCATTAGTAGTATAATATAATTTAATAATATTAGATAGTCCTACTGTGATACTACTGAGTACTACTGTGTATAAGAAAGTAAGGACATTTGGTCTCGTTTTTAATCATTCTGTTTTTTTCGGTGTCATGTGATGAAAGCAGATCAGTCTATAAAGTGGTCAGTACATGCCCTTCCTAACCCACTTCGTCCACTAGGCGGTGAACATCCCATCTTTAGGACCCAGCGGGCGGCAAGTACCCTCAAACCTCCCTTAGAATAAAAAGCCTTTCAAATCAAGTCATCTATAATGGCCTGAGAGGGATATCCACACAGCACCTTGATAACTGTCACCGAGCAGAGGGTTTCTGTAACAGGCTCTGATTGACTTGTCTAATATTTCACTGATCCAGAGTCAGCCAAATGAGTTTCTCTGTACAACGGCACCTACGGCCCCCCGAACACGCAGCTGCTTTTTCCCTTACTTGTCCTTTTTCCTCTCCACCACTCTCACAACACGTCAGGCTTAATAACTATGATGAATTACCAGTAACAAAATGTTGACCACTTATATTTAGGTACGGTGCTTTGCATGATGTTTGGGTGTTTTATTTGGCCTTTTTAGTAAGATGTACACACAAATGCATTTTGATAGCTTGCACGGGAGCGATACCAAGTATTCCTTTGTCTTCAGAATGAAGACATTCATTCTCTCTCTCTCTCTCTCTCTCTCTCTCTCTCTCTCTCTCTCTCTCTCTCTCTCTCTCTCTCTCTCTCTCTCTCTCTCTCTCTCTCTCTCTCTCTCTCTCTCTCTCTCTCTCTCTCTCTCTCTCTCTCTCTCTCTCTCTCTCTCTCTCTCTCTCTCTCTCTCTCTCTCTCTCTCTCTCTCTCTCTCTGATGTAGAAAGAAGGCACACATAAAGGCATGTGCGATCTCAGGCTAGATAATGATGACATATTAGGCCCCAGGTAGGTAATTTGAACATCTTATCAAATACACAGTATTCCTATCCCTTGAAATGTTAAGTGGTGTAATTTACTAGATAGAGAAACAATTCATGGTTCAAAGATAAGCATGGTTCTTGAAACTTAGAATGGCTGAAGTTCCTCTGTATGTGTGTATATTTGTGTGTGTATGTGTGTGTGTGTGTGTGTGTGTGTGTGTGTGTGTGTGTGTGTATGCGTGTGTGTGTGTGTGTGAGCATGTGTTTGCATACGTGCATTCATGGTGTGTGTGTGTGTGTGTGTGTGTGTGTGTGTGTGTGTGTGTGTGTGTGTGTGTGTGTGTGTGTGTGTGGAAATTATACATGCATTCATGGGCATGTGCATGTGTGTGTGTGTGTGCATGTGTGTGTGTGCATGACTGCGTATGCGGGTGCGTGTGCAGCAAAGGATGCTGTGAATATCCGGAAAGAGTTTTCCGAGACACTTTGATCGTCTAGACTCTTTAAACATTTAATCCTAAAAAGAGGAATTTAGATTTGTTGGTCTTAATAATAAGCCCCTCCTACACTCGACTATCACCGTCCAAGGCTGCTGTGGGTATCAATGCACACACACTGATGTACACATGCAAGATGGCCATTCAATCTGGCTGTGCTTCACCCTTGACCTCGTTCTTTGTAATATGATAACGTGTGGGTCTGTAATTGAGTGAGAGCGAGAGAGAGAGACGTGGAGAGAGAGAGAGAGAGAGAGAGAGACATGGAGAGAGAGAGCGAGAAAGAGAGAGAGAGAGAGAGTATGCGTAAGTAATCTCTGCATACTGTGCGTGTGTGTGTGTGTGTGTGTGTGTTTTACGTGCGTGTAATGTGTGTGCGGTGGGTTAATCACGGTGATGTCACACGCCTGTCTCAGAGAGTGATGGTGAGAGAGCGAGCCGGCGGATCAGCGGGCCGTCCAACGTGGTCGGGGAAACACGCACACCAGGCCGCCGGAGTAATCTGCTTTCCATACGCCCGCAGGGAAACAGATTGCAGCTCAACTCAGATAGGACCAAATACAACCCCCCCCCCCCCCCCCCCCCCCCAAAAAAAAATAAAAACCAAATCGAAGTCAAGGGGGATATTCTTATAATAATCCCGTTCCCCTCGATTCCATCTCCCAACGTCAATATTCTGTCAAGATCCGTTCCGAGAAGAACGAATCGTGTACATAATCGCGTCGTGATCGTCCCTCCTGCTAATTGCTAGTGAAGCATCCTCACGCACGCTGGATTTAGAAAGCTTCCCTGCAGCAGAGCGGAGTATAGGGCTAGCTTTTAGACACAGCCTCAGTAATTGCCTTCATTGTTTCGGGCGCCGATCTTAAAACAGATGGCCCAGCCACGGCTCCTTCCTCTGGGGAGGGGAGGAGAGATGTGTGTGTGTGTGTGTGTGTGTGTGTGTGTGTGTGCGTGTGGTGTGTGTGTGTGTGTGTGTGTGGGGGGGGGGGGGGGGCATGATGTCTTTTGCCTCCAATGTCATCAGGTGACAGCGCATGGCACGGAGGAGCCAGCGAGAGGAGGAGGCGGAGGAGGAGGAGGAGGAGGAGGAGGAGGAGGAGGGGAAGAGGAGAGCGAGGAAGACGACGGAGGATGAGAGCAAAGAGTGTTTGAAACATGCTAGGCTCTGGGGGGCTAAGGGCACAGCATTAGCCGCCACTCACTGATTCAACCTGGCTTTCCGTTGTATGAATAATGGAGAGGAGAGGGAGGCACCTTTCTGTCTTCCACCGTCCGTCCCAACGGCGGAACTAGAATTTAGGCTCAAATATACAGGCCGAAAAATGTACCTAGGCCAATGTTTCTTTTGGAATTTCTTGAGCGGAGCAATTGTGAAACTATTCTCAAGCCTTAATTGGGCAGGCTACTGAAAGTTTTGTATGTAGCCCATGTAAACAAACATACGGTATGCGTTGCATTTAGTTTTTGCTGGCCGTCTTGGTTGTCCAAACATACTTTCTCTGAGGACTTGAGGTGGAACGTCCAAAAAAAAAAAAAAACGGTTAGCTTAGCACAGGGGCTAGACAAGTGCAGCCCCTGGGCGGAAGCGGGCACCGCCACGTTCCAGTGATTAATGAATGAGGTTATGCACGTGAGGCTCGGCTGGAGAGCACAGGGAAGGCTTTAATGGCATTTTAAGCTCTCCTGCTCAGACCTGCCTGAACGTTTTCCTTCCTTCCCGCTGCTGATTCCTCCATCGACCGGCCGCTAAGAAGCACGCTGAGCACGCGCAGACGATACCGTTCCCGAGTTGGGGGGGGGGGGGGTGGGGGGGGGGGGGTGTTTGTATTTATTAATTTATATATTTTTCCGTCATGCTCGGTGGCGAAGCGCCCGCCTTGCCCTTCCTTTTTCTACATCTGCTGAAGCACACAGCGCGCCATGCAGAGTTTGCGCTGACTTAGCAGCCTTCTTCCTCACAGATGGTTTTGGGAGCGGAGTTTAAAAAATAAATAAAAGAGGGGAAAAAATGAACTTTATGAAGAGAAAGTGTGTCACGAAGAAAAAATAAAGGAAATGGGGGGATGGGTGGTGAGATGAGTAGACAGGGGTGGGTCGGGACGGGGGGGGGGGGGGGGGGGTGGGGGGGGGGGGGGGGGGGGGGGGGGGGGGGGGGGGGGGGGGGGGGGGGGGGGGGGGGGTGGCGCAGTTGTGCTATAAGCCCATTGCTTTAAAGGTCACTGAAGGTTTATCGTTGGTTCGTTTGATAGACTGGGGAAGACGTTTGAACTGAGCGATAGCTACGCAGGGACTCTGGATCAATGAGCTCGATGCGCTGCTTAAATGGTGCTCTGGCTGTTTGCTTTTGCTTTTTGGTCGAATCGTGTTTGTGATCACTCTCAACATATTTTACACGGTATGGTCACAGTTGAACTGTTTTTTTATTGTTTAATATGAATATTGTTTAATATTATTTACCATTGTGTTTAGTGGTGTTGTTCCCTGAAAAAAAATTGTCAGCACTTGTGGAAGCGTATTATAAAAACGATTAAAGAGCACAACAGACTACATTAAAACAACACACATTGATTAAGTAATTCACTGAGCAATTGCCACTATTTACACTATCTACCACTATGTAATAAGCTAATTACTTATTTATGAGTGAATCTAATGGCTACTGTTGGGACACAATTCCTCTAGTATTAAAATGGCGATGTGCAACTCTGCCAACGTTTATTCCACCATTCCCCACAGACCCAGCAACATGGATAATACCGGACCCAAAGTGGCAACATCCGCCCTACGCTGTCCCGCTCTGTGAATCCCTCCCCCGGCCAGAGACAGTCTGTTGGTCAGGTGTAGCGCTGTGGAGGCAGCAGGCCTCCTGGCAGCAGCGAGCCAACACTTCACAGCCAAGCCCAGAACCTGGAGGGAGGGAAGGAGAGGGGGCCGCTTGCATTCTCTGCATTCTCACACAGAGAATATGCACGATACGACGTACTTGTAATAATTCTTAAACGGTATGGTCACCTACTGCTGATTAAACCTACGAGCTGTACCGTTTCAACCACCGTTGTTTAGTAGATTATATCACAAACACTGTTTGGTTACTGTTCGGTTTCTCATGTGATGTTATAATTGACTATTTAGTCCTCTGAGACATTTTATCCAAAGCAACTCAACATCTTTGATAAATGTACGGAGACTGTAGATGACATATGGTATTGATTACACTAGATGATTTTCATTTGGTTGGTGTCGGTTTTTTATTTTTAGCAGCTAAATGGAACAGGCTTTGGCTCTAGTTGGCACCGGCCAACGCATCTAACTATAGTTTATTATGTGTAAGCCAGTTCCCTATCAAGGTATTAGACACTCAGACACCAGCGGTAACTAGGAATATAGTGGGAGGCTTGTCAAGTTGTTTATTGATTAAAATAACATTGTTTAAACCAGAACCAAAGATTTCATTTTCAACTTACATCTGTGTAGGGTTTAAACGATGACCAATCATTATAGAGATAAACTGGAATAATTTTCTCAAAATAAATATAAAATATGTTAAAGGGACACTATTTTACCACCAGGTGTGAGAGTGATTAGCCATTACATGCCATTTTCAAAATCTGCCCTACCCTGTGACATAGTGACATCCTAAGTGGCAGTGTCCCCCTGTATGATTGATAGTTTAAGCCTAACAGTTGGTACAGTCCACTGGGTAGGCTGGCAGACTGATCTATCCATCATTCCCACTTGTGGTTCGTTATATATATTGGGCCCGAAACATAACAGTCTATTTGCTGATAGGGGCCCTTTAAAAGAAGAGCAATTCAATATTAAGGCGGTCTGGGAGACAAAATATAAACCAAAGAAAATACTCTGCTCCTACAGCAAATGCACAGCGATGTTTCTGGTCCCATATGTATAACGAACCTATCTATCTCACTATCATGTGATGCATGCCAATCTTTTGTTTGGCAGGGGGAGAAGCCTGTGTCTAGCTAGCGGGCTACAGAAGCTACACAAGAGAGAAGGCTTATGTCTAAATAAAGCCCAGGCTGTATGTGAACGACTGTGTCACTGATCCCCTCTGCTTTCCCCACAACAGGTTGGCTTTTTTCCCCCCTTCCAAGCTGTCTATGCTGCCTATCCCTCTATAAAAAAGGGAATGAGAGAGCGAGAGAGAGGGGGAAAGATACAGAGAATAGAATGGAGAGAGAGAGAGAAAGAGAGAGAGCAGTGTAGACATTCATCAACGGAGTGTGTGCGTGGCTTAGTTTAAGAGGCTTGAATAATCAGTATGTTAAGCCGTCAGGCAGTGCACTTGCGCCTACCGTGCACTTAACTAACTCCTTGGCGCTTTTTAATCATGGGGAGAGAGCTGAGACACGGAGAGAGGAGAGAAGGCTTCCGGAGGAGATTTAGCCTATCTCTTTAACACTTGCTCGTGACTAAATCAGTAGACAGGCTGGTCTCATTGTGAGCCAAAAGGTCAACATGCTGTAGGTTTCGTAAAAGACAACATTGAGATTTGAGTCCAGTTAATGTCATGTTAAACTTTTCAGTTAAAAAAAGCGGGATCATTATATCTTATAGTTAGAATCAAATCACAAAGAAAAAATGCAAATAAATGTCAAAACTTTTGCAAATTAAATCGGTCAACCTTGTAAAAATAGAAACATAATAAACCCCAAAAATATAAAACATGAACTCGTGTTGGCCTGTTAGCCTGTTTCATTTTGGCTCAATGAAAACGAAATGTGACGTGACAAACTGACCAATTAAACTGATTAACCCCTCATGTCACTCAATCCGGTCGATAGATCAACCACCACAATACATGTTTGACTGCACTCATACACACACTCACACACACACACACACACACACACATACACGCGCACACACAATCAAGCCACAAGAGCGTACACCAGAGCAGGCAATACAGAAAGCTTTCAGCGGGGGTTAAAAACCGCAAATGTCAGCTAATCTAAGACAAACACAGGAGGCAAAACCTGCCACAGCCCATCCTCGCTCGGAAACATGGCACGCTTTGATCGCCACGGCTACGGCTTTCTCCAACCCTGTCCGTGTTAGCCGTCCATATAAATAGCTGTGACACGCTTGGCAGGGGGAGAGGGAGAGGGGCTATTTATGACCCCCCGCTACCCCACCCTGAGTGATGCTATCGAAACAGCATGAGAGCTCCATCCGTCCTCCCTGCTCCACCCATCCATTCCCCTTCCTGTCCCTGCTTCCTTCTCCTCTCCTCTCTTCCTCTCCTCCTCTATTGCCCGGGCTCCTGTCAAAATCATCTCTGCTCTCCTCTCTTGCCCTGGACTCTTCCCTCTCCTCCTCCTCCTCCTCCTCCTCCTCCTCCTCCTCCTCCTCCTCCTCCTCCTCCCTGATTGATCTGCCAGTCCGCCAGTTTAAATTACATTGTCCGGCGGCTTTTGCAGTGGGACGCGGAGGCCCTCCCATTTCACACGGCATAATTCTCCCCCCATAGCCTCAAATGAAGAAAATAAATAAATAAAAAACTGCCATCGTGTTCAATTTCAGCCTCCAGCGATACCGCCCCCCCCCCCCCCCCCCCAGTCCAGTTCAGTAGCATTCACTCATGAGTTATGACACGGGGCTAGTCTGGATTTATGTTTACATCGGAGCTCAGTGGCGAGGAGCGTCTCGGCGGCGAGGAGCGGCGAGGAGCGGCGAGGAGCGGCGAGGAGCGGCGAGGAGCGGCGAGGAGCGGCGAGGAGCGGCGAGGAGCGGCGAGGAGCGGCGAGGAGCGTCTCAGCGACGGCGCGAGAGCCAGCAGAGGGATCGAGAGACCTCATGGACACTGGGACTGACACGGGGACAGCTAAGGACTCAGGCCTGGGTTGTAGGTGTGCCCTCAGTGACTGTGTATGTGTATGTGTGTGTGTGTGTGTGTGTGTGTGTGTGTGTGTGTGTGTGTGTGTGTGTGTGTGTGTGTGTGTGTGTGTGTGTGTGTGTGTATGTGGATGTGGATGTGCAGCCAATCGGTATCAGTGACCATTTTATTCCCCATAATCAGCCAATGCCTATATCCAGGCAACCCCCCCCCCCCCCCCCCCCCCCCCCCCTTCCCCTTCCCCTCCGGTCCCGCCTCCGCCTCTCCCCCCAACAGAATCTTCTGAGCCAGGCCAGCATGCCAGCCGGAAGGGGCAGGCCTGGGCCGCGGGCACAATAGACCCAGCTGCCAGGCGAGCACTGGGCTTCACATACTGAAGGAGAGCCAGCCACTCCATGCATCGCTTTGCACCAAGTCCAGCTTTTACAGCACTGCATGGCGGGTGCAAATGCAAAAGCGAACAGGGGCGAAATTGTGTCAAACGTGCGGAATTCAATTTGAGAACAAGTAGGTAAACGACACGATTAATGTGTACATGGTATTCAGGTTGACCACACCGACACAGTATCCTAGTGAAAAAGGGACCCAAAATGACCCATCTACCCAAAGGCCACAAGCAGAGCATCTAAATCAGCTCTTGAATGAATGGCAATAGCTGTTCCCATGTATTACAAGTACAGGTGCACTATGCATTGTGTATACGTTTAAAACTGGTGGAATTCACAGAATCGGTAGCTGTCAATGTAGACTGCAGCAGAGAGTAGAATAGCGTATGAGCCGTCCAGAACTCAGGCAGTTATGAACAATGACAGAAAGACGCACAAGTCAGCGCCCTGAAAGCACACAAATCTGCCACCTCATAAATATCTCATTGTACACGGTGCCTTATGTATGCATGCTTAAGCGAGAGCTTTCACTGAAAGACCGGCTTGTGCAGTAAGTGCATTAAATATAGTGGCAAAGGGAGGGGAGGGGGTCGGAGAGCGTTGGGAACAGCTGTGCAAATTGCAAAAATAGCATCGAACCACACAAAAGAAAGTAACAGGCCGCTCTCTGTTTGAGGTGTGATGCCGACGTTGGTTCCACGAAGCTCAGTGTTAAATGTGTGCTCTGTGTCGACGAAACCTGTGCACGTTCTGAATGGAAATCCAATAATGGAACAGAGATTAAGATCGGGTAACCATGATCCAAGATACAAGATGCAGTGTGGGAATATGAAGTATGCTCAGCGAGGCGTTTCTGCCCCACCTTTGCTAAAAAGATATTTGGTTGTGCTGAATATGACAGTGTTTCACTATTTCGTTTTTGGATTATTTGCAACAAATTAGAAAGAAGATGTCAAGTGTGCATAGTTACATTCCTATCCATTCATCCATCCACCCGTCAGGATAAATGGGGGATCGCTTTTGCTCTCTTAACAACAAACCATCTCTCCCCACCAGCACAGTGTTCCATCTAAACAGTCGACACTCGTTTTCCTGGGCTACGAAACATAGAAACCAGATGTGTTACTCTCCTCTCCACGCGACACCCCCACACAACACAGCGTGATGAAAACGCACAAGCGTTCCCCCAGCCAATTCACAGGCGTGTTCGAAACTGCGTCGTCCTCAAGGACTCATCTCACGACAACGCCAGAGCGCCACTGCTTCTCCACAAGCTGTCGCCCCCCCCCCCCCCCCCCCCCCCCCCCCCCCCCCCCTCCCCAACCCCCAGAGGATTAATTCTCACCGGGGGAGGTCCCTTGGCTCCCTGAGGACTGAACAACCACAGATGAACTGTTCCTCTAAATTAGGAAATGATTACCAACCGCATGGAAGGCCGAAACTGCTCATCGATGAGGAGAGAGTTAAGCTGTTTCTTCGTTGTTGTTTTTTTATCAAAGTGAGACACAAAAATCGAAGTAAAGAAAAGTGTGTGTGTGTATGTTCTTTGCCGATGGCTGGGAACTCTATATTTTGTATGTCAAGAGGATGGAAATGAGGCTGGGAAAGATTGGTTGCAGGGAGTTGAGGCTGGATAAGGCCGGGCCCACATATGCCCAGATAGGGTCATTAATTATGTTTCAGATAAATCTCTGGCAAAGATTAGACGTTCTACTTCGCGTTTTAGCATATTGAGATTTAAAGAAATGCTCATTTCTTCAGAGTAAACATTGCTTCTATGAAATGTTTTCCAAATGAAAAACCACTGCATCGTGACAGGGTTTGAAAACATATCAATGTTCTGCGAAAGATTTCTTTAAAAACTGTCAATGTATTGATGTTTAAATCACTTTAGCTGGCTGTATGAAACACACACCCTCTATACACCACTCATACTCTTTCCACACACACACACACACACACACACACACACACTCACAAACACACACACCTTCCCTTCCTGGTAAAGTACAGGATGTAAAGATGAGGAACGAAGCGTTTTTGCGCCTGCTCTTGCCAGGAATGCTTTATAGACCATGTTAATATTGGAGTTGCTCTGCTGGAAAGATTGCTTTAACCAATCTAGCAAGTCACTGCCTTTGTAAAGTCATTACACTTTGTGCAATGTCATGCTTTTTGAAGCATCTGGTAAGACCTGTGCTCCCTCTCTGTCTCCCTCTCTTTCTCTCTGAGCATTAGGAGAGTAGCCTAGCATGACGTTTGTCCCTGCCACTTCAGCATCTATTAATAAACCATTGCAAAAAAACAACAACGCTATAACACCTTACAAAAAAATAACAACAGCCAAAAATTTATTTGCAATGCATGTTTCCGGGACGAAAATAATTAAAAACCTGCTTTCACACTTTCACACTGTCGGAAGCACACTTTTAAATGAAGACTTTGTTCAGGTTTTTATTTACATATGCCTGCGCTAGAACCCCTAAAGGCTAGCAGAGGAAGACAGAGGCATGGGAGAGAGAGAGAGATGGAGAGATTAGGAGACTGTGGGTTGAAAGTGGTAGGAGGGGTAGGTACATATCAGAGGAAACACATCAGACAGGATCAACAAAAGTACAGCAACCTCCGCGATAACATCGTCTCTGACTTCCTGCTCTCTAAAGCGTGACGTTTCCAAGCGAGATGAGAGCTAACTGCCCCGGAGAGAAACGTTTAAAAAAGGTAGAAGAAGAGGTGACAACGAAAAACATGGAGAGAGAGAAATAGAGAGCTAGAGAGAGAGAGAGAGACAGAGAGAGATTGAGAGAGAGAGAGCGTGACGATCAGAGAGAACAGCTGAATGAGGATTATTATCACCAGGGAAAGAAACTGAACGTGAACACAACATAACAGCAACAGTCATGAAGGAAGGGCGGGGGGGGGGGGGGGGGTGAATAGCTAGAACAGAGAGAGAGCGAAAGACAAGTTCACAAAGAAGAGGATGAATGGAACAGCTTGAGCACCCCCCGGCTCTCACTCAAGAGCAGACGAGGATGAAAAAGAGGAGAGACTAAAAAAGTGTGAATCTCACCTGAGTCAGCTGTCACCGGGGGGGGTTGCGGTTGGGGGGGGTGACAAAAGTAGCAGGGAGAGTCAAAGGGGTCCTGGGGTGCTCCAGGGCGAGGCGGGTGAGTCGGAGCGTGGCGGTTGAGGTGGTGGTGTTGGACGGGGGTGGAGGAAGGTTCCGGTCCGGCTCCAAAGCAGAGGGATGAACGGTGGTCCGGTGAGGAGGAGCAGGAGGAGGAGGAGGGAGGGTGGGTGTCAGAAGGGTGAAGGATGGAGTGACAGGGAGCAGGGAAACGGGGAGGCAAAAGGGGGAGAGAAAAAAAAACTCTCTCTCCTTAGTCTATTTCTCTTCCTTCCCTCTTCTCTACCTTTTCTCTGTTCCTCCGACCGACACACACACACAAACACACAGGCACGCGTGCTCTGAGGCAGCCTGCGGTTCCCAGAGTCACTGAGATAATAGGCAGAGAGAGAGAGTCTTCACATTTACTCGCTCTGCCACAAGGGGAGGGGAGGAGGATGGGCACGCTCGCCCCCGCCCACTCTCCTCCGGGCTGGCCAATGGGAGCAGGGAGAGAATTGTCCAGACGGCCAATTATACGAGGCAGAGCCTGCCGAAAGCCTTGCCCTGGACAACATGTGCAATAGCTCATATCCGATGGGGGGGGAAGAATCACAAGAAGAATACAGTAAGAGTCGTGCAAGGCATGGCTTGCGCAGAGCAGACTCACCCGGGGTTCTGCTGGTGATTTAGGGCCATGAAGGACTTTCGATTGATTAGTGCAATTGGATTCCTAGCCGAGGAGGAAATAAATAAATAAATAAGTAACATGGCGATTGCATGGCTTCTTCTCTGCAGATCTGGCAGAAAAAGCTTGGATTCTTGGCAGGGGGAAAGCTCACAGGAGCAGCTCTCTGGGGTGGTTGATGCAACTCTCTCTGCTTGAATGAACATGTATGCTAGCTGGGACAATTGTGAAGCGAAAAAACAACAGAAAATAGGAATGCATGATGAAACATACATGAAGACATTTAATTTCCCCCTCCCCCCCCACCATAATGCTGCAATCAAAACCGCCAGCATAAAACAGGCTGCAGTATTTTGTAGGTCTACCTACAAAGCTTGGTGGCTTATTGCATAAAAGTGGATTCTCTAAGAAGGCAGGGGATTGGACAATGATTCTCCTGGGCAACCTGCTGTGAGAGTGTTTGGGGATTTAGTAGCCATGCTCTGACATCATGTGGTGACTTCATGTTCTCCACAAAGCGTGGCGGCTAACTTCAGCCGGAATAGAATAGGTTAGGTTCCCAATGAAGAATAGGTCCTATGTGAAGAATAGGTTCCCCAGTTAAGAATGGATTACCAGTGAATAATAGCTTTCCCAGTTTAGAACAGCTTCCCAGTTAAGAATAGGTTCCCGGTGGAACCTGCTGGCCAATTCAACGTGAACGTCAATGCAAAGACAATTTAAGAAGAGATCTGTTCTAGAAATATCGGCCTATATGCATTTCTGGATAATTTGTCACCATTTACGATCTGTAGTGATAAAAGGTGATAGGCGATAGGGTTTTACAGTTCAGTATCTATCATCAATAACGTACAGTACTTTAAGGTGAATGAAACTTGGATAATTTGTTATCCAAAAAGGATTTCATGAGCATATTGTGATGTATATTAATATCATGTTAAAGAGTGTCAAAGTACTGGTCAGTCACTGTAGCTGTCAACAGCAGAGTGCATTAGAATATAGTGTTGGATATTCATCCACTTGTCAGTTTGTTGTACAGTTGAACTCAGCAACCTAATAACAATCTACAAACCGGAGTTGTGTTCGAGAAAATATTAAGAAAATAATCCACTCCCAATTTTGCTCATATGATGCAAATGAAGATATATATATTGTTTGACCGATTCGGATGAACTCCAAATGGGAAATAATTTCACGCCCATTTATTTTGGGTACTCACAGCAGTGCAAAAAACACGACCTACTTATTGTGGTTAATTTCCCCACTTCCTGATTAACAAGTTCACATCTATAAAACAACAACAACAACAACAACAACAACAACACTACCACCACCACAGTGGCGGTAGGGTTGTTGTTGTTGTTGTTGTTGTTATTTCCCGGTCCTAATCCCAGCACTATGCTACGACTTATACAAACACAAGAGTACAATGGCAGATGTCAAGAAGACAATGCTCTGTTACAGCAGCATGCTTTTTATACAGCCACCCTGACGCGAGACCCCACTGCGTGAGAGCCGAAGAGAGAGAGACATGAAAAATTCATAAGAAGATGGAAGGAGATGTCACATCGAATATGTACCAGGAAGCGGTGACGGTCGGGGGTAGTGAGGTGTGTAAGCCGAGAGAAGTAGCGGTGAGTCCTGACCCGGTTGAATGATAAAGTGTTGTGTTTAAAGCTTTGTCTCATATAGCTTGATATCAATTGAACTAAACTAAAGAACAACAAGGTTTGTTTTGTTCTTTACATGATGGTGTAATGGTACATGCATTAAACAATGTAACAACCTGCATGTAGGCGACTTAATATGGGGGAGTCAAAGGTGGACCAGAATAAACCTTTTTTACAGAGAAAGTTTCCCTGGATGAATTGACTCATGAATGGGAGTGTTTTCTTCCTCAGAAACCTTTTGCTTCAGATATTTTCTTAATGGAGTAAATAGCTGCAGTAGAAAAGTTACACAGTGAGAGTTTAACTGTGACTGTAGCTTTAGTTCACCGTTCTGCACTTTGAAAGCTGAGAGTTTGTGAGTTTTGGTGGCAGTGCAAAAGATAAACAGTCCACACGTGTATGTGTAGTACAACGTTCAGCAGAGGTAAGGATCAGGTCATTGGCTCTGAAATGAATAGATTAATTAGTGCAAAATCTACCTCATATTGTTCACCCTCTACATTTCTCTAATGTGTTTTGTCATGACCGCATTACTTTTTCTAAAGCTGCAAAGCTGTCTAACCTTTTTGAAAAGGTTAGAGAGAAATGTCCCCCATAAATGTGGATATAGCAATGAATACCAACTTTAGAAAAGACAACCACTTTTATAGATAATTTGTCTGGTCATATACTATTAACCCCTTAGATACTCTTCCACCACAATTCATTATAATGAATAAACTGCAAGGAAAACCTTAGCCATACATTTGAAAGAAAATATAGCTAATGAGGGTTCTGCATGATATCAAGGTCAACACAGGTCAGTCTGTCATTTAAAATGCTTTTTATATAACACATGATGGATGGTGTCTATCAATATTTTATTTGAAAAAAAAAACTTTATTTTGACATTTCAACACAGAGAAATGTCATGGGTGCATTAATACAAAGTCAACGACTCACTATCTGCACAATGTCAGGAATATCCAGTATGGATTGGATCTTCCTCATCAAATATTACAAAATGAGAAGTGACATGGAAATAAAGAAGGAAATGCCAGCGGACCCACTAAGGTTTTTTTAAGAATAGGATATTGTCAGTCATTCCCTCACTAAATGTCAACATAAATGTGGAAACATATCCGTGCATTTACATTCGTTTCAATCCAAATGTTATTTTAGGGCCACTTATCATAAGGGATGGGGACTTGTGCTGGGTCTAGTCAGAGCTATAGCAATACAAGAGGAATTATTAAATTAATTTGTTCATGCATTCATCCGTCGAGCAATCAATAAAATATCAATCTATTCACCCAATCATCCAACCTTTCACATAAGGTCACGCCATTCTCTCTGCATAAATGCCCGCGTGCTGACCCCAGATAATGGCCTTTTAGTCCGAGACCGTTGAAACAACGAGACGACGGTGCAGATAAGTGTTCGATTCCACGGACGTCGTTGTGGAGGATGTGACTCACACTGATGACATACGAAAACACAGTCCGGAGTTCTGACAAGCATGGCTTTCCACTTCCACCCCTAAACGTAATTAAAGCCCCCCCCCCCCCCCCCCCCCCCCCCCCCATCCCCACACGCGCACACACACACATACACATACACACAATATCTAGTTGTCGCCGTCTTGTATCATTACCGTCGCCAGATCATTTCCATGTACTTACTTATTACTTAGCGCTCTCTAAATATAGCTGGGCGTTGTGACGGGCCTCCACAGCCCAGCCAGCTGTGGGTTATTACACAGAGAGCTGTCCCTCCTTCAGACTCATTGAGACTGTGTGGGTACCACCTCGCTCACGCAAAGTGTGCGTGTGTGTAGGGGTGTGACTGTGCGCTTGCAAGGGTGAGAGTGATTGTGTGAGTGTGGGTGTGTAGGGGCGAGTGTGTGTGTATGTGTGTGTGTGTGTGTGTGTGTGTGTGTGTGTGTGTGTGTGTGTGTGTGTGTGCGTGTGTATGTGTATGTATGTGTGTGCATGTGTACCCCTGGATGCGTCTTGAAAGATTTACTCAAATGAGACCTTGGAGAATTGGAGATGGACTGCCAGGGTGGTTATTTTTCTTTCACCAAAGATAGGATAGTGCCATGACACTCAGCGTCCACCGCCCCCCCCCCCCCCCCCCCCCCCACTCAATTTACTATTAGCCCACACACTGCCGTGGTACTTCTGTTAGCTGGGTGCCGCAAGGGGAGACATTACTGAGGAAAAGGGTTATTTACATGTGTCCGTGTGTGATAATTCACCCAATCCTGTTAGGATCCAATTTTCGAAAGTTTGTGCATGAAAGATTTTGTTGATGTGCGAGTGCGGCATCGCGAATCACTCCAAAGTTGACATCTGGTTAAAGCTGCTTGGACGTGCAAGTAAGGAACCAACACTGACTTCTGGGGGGAAATAAATATGATTAAAAGAAGGACCGATGGATGGGTAAAATTTGAGATGAAAAAATCTAAATGCACGGAGGAATGTTTCATAATCCCTCCAGTGTGCAGATAGAGTAGGCCTATAGCTAAGGCTCACTGTTCAATCCAAGAACCCTTCCAAACTATTTCAGTGCTAGAGCTTGTGAGGAGATAGTGTGCTCTTTCATGTAGGCTACATCATGTCATGTTTATTACTTATGATCTCACCATATTCTGCACTTGCCAAATGTCTTGCTGTGGCGGCTGACAATATATATATTTTTTAAATTATTTCATGTTTTAAGTTTTATTTAGTTAATCTTTGTTTCGTCAATAACACAGGAAAACTTGTCATCCTTTAATTTAAAGTGGACATTAAACAGCCTAGTTTTGACGAGTATTGTACAGAAGTAAGTCTGTTGGCCTGTATTCCGAGAACCCTTTTGATATAAAACAATTACCCGTTAAATTACATTTAATTTGGGGTTTGCGATAATGTACGCTTTCGCTCATGCTCGCCGCCATATTGCCGTTGCGTCACTGACTACGTCATGACATTGGTTAGTTGGATAGTCAGCCCAGGAAGAAAGACAGCAGTCGCGCTACCTACAACTTCTCACATTCAAAGTAAATATGGCCGAAGACGAGGCCGAAAGCTGTTTGGAGGAAACAAACAGTGGCTTATGCATTCGAGCCAGTGTGGAGAGAAAGATTACCTCAAACTCACGTTTGTAGAGAAAGCGGAGCAATCAGTGCCCCAAGGTGCGGAGGGGGTTGTGGCCACACCACCTGGTGCTCTTGTGGTCGCTGCACTGAAATGCAGACAGCAAAGCGATCGATCTGCTGTCAGGAGGCTTGCGTGGACCACTTGCTTGGGGATCTGCCCTGCGTTACCCTGGCCCGTATTTACCAGATGCTCTGCTGTGAAAGGGACGTATTGGAAGTGTGCATGCTCTCCCTTCGAGAAGTCTGTGCGGAGACCCTGGAGCGGCCCATCAAACAGCATAAATTGTAACCTTAGCTGACGATGGCTATTTAGCATGTAAAACGGGACATAGTAATGTTTGAAACGTCGGTATGAATCTTTCGTTAAGTCACTCATTATAGGTGACTTATAGGCAGGTAACTACCTCTCTGACGGCACACCTATTTAATTGCTAGTAGACTGGGTTGGACGGTCGGTACACCCAACCTTATACGAGGACTAGTCAAACACAGGGTGCAGCCTCAGACTTCAGCTTGTTGGTCCGGGGAACCACCCCCTCCTCACAACCCCTCTCCACAGAGTCGCCGTTTACATAGTGCTCACTTCAAACCCTGAAGTGAGCAGGGGTTTCATGCTTAAGAGGCAAAGCATGGAAGTGAACAATCTTTCCTTGGTTTTTGACTCTGTACAATTCACTGCTGCATTTAGGGGCAGTACAAAATTGAACCCCCATGCATCACTTTTTAGTTTGGGCTTCCTTATTTTCCATTGAGTCAGCTGTTGTTCGCTAATAAACTACTGTAGGACTCAAGCTAACCAAACTCGTGACGTCACACTCTACGTTGGGACAAGATGGCGCTACACGTGTTTGAAAAACGCAGTTTCACTGACAGTGTTGAACCTTTTAGGAGTTATAGAGTGGGACGGTATCTTGTATATTATGCTTAATACATCTAGTGTTTCATTTCCGCTGTCATTTCAGCTGTGTTTGTGGTGGTACTTTTGGATGAAAATATTATTTTGTTGTAAGTCCCTACAAATCTAACTTTTAATTAACTTGGCTTAGCATGGCCTGGAGACCATCCTGATCACGTGACCTCACATTCTGTTTCACTAGCGAAAATCACGTGATCAGGATGGTGTCAAGGCTAATGTTGGCAAGCAGCAAGAGAACAGAGATTTGACCAATAGTGACTAAGCCGCGCCTCTTCCGGTGTTCCCTGTGATAACTTTCTTATTCCGTTTGGATTGTGCCATGAATTACAAATATGATGTTTGTCTATTTAAAAGATAATTAATTAATAATAATAATTAAGTAATTAATGTGACTTGCCAATTTCTCTTTTGAATTGACAAACTGTGTAATTCATGACACAATTCAAATGGGATAAAAAACAATTGTTTGTTGCTGTTGACTAGCACATATTCTTTTCCAGAATAAGGTCAGATGGGGGACACTGGAAGGGGCGTGACCTAGGCACTCTATAAGCAGTCCCTTTAGGAATCAGCAATTTCGCCATCGCACACAACTTTGACCAATCCCTGTGAAATCAGATTTAGCTTGCAAATATGCTAGCACAAAAAAAATAAAAATAAAGCTCACCCAGCAATCTCAAAACAAAATCTGTGAACTAATGGAGGAATTAAATAAGGACACCTTAAATAAAGTGTAACTCATAAATACTCATATCATGCCCCAAACAAACCTACACAAATCCTACCCACCAACCAGGTTCTTGAATTCCCCAACCATCTTTGACTTCATAAATTCACCAAGTCACACCCCCACTACCAGCGCAAACCCACCTAAGTACAGTTGTCTTATCATGGACGCAGCCGTTACCGTAGCCTGAAGTCTGACCTCTATGTGTGTATAGGTCGGCTGGCTTTCATGGGCACTGGGACGTTGATTTGTGAGGTTGCTGCAGTCAAGGCCGGGCAGCTTTAGCACCCTCGGGCGCTTCTGAAGGTGACATGATTGAATGAAGAATGAATGAGTTGACACTATATGATCACATCTGGTAATTAGCACATACATATACACTATATTGCCAAAAGCTTTGGGACGCCTGCCTTTACATGCACATGAAGGTTAATGACATCCCAATCTTAATCAGTAAGGTTTAATATGGAGTCTGCCCACCCTTTGCAGCTACAACAGCTTCAACTCTTCTGGGAAGGCTTTCCACAAGGTTGAGGAGTGTGTTTATGGGGATTTTTGACCATTCTTGAAACACATTTGTGAGGTCAGGCGCAGATGTTGGACGAGAAGGCCTGGCTCGCAGTCTCCGTCTAATTCATCCCAAGGGTGTTCTATCGGGTTGAGGTCAGGACTCTGTGCAGGCCAGTCAAGTTCCTCCACACCAAACTCGCTCATGTCTTTATGGACCTTGCTTTGTGCACTGGTGCGCAGTCATGTTGGAACAGGAAGAGGCCATCCACAAACTGTTCCCACAAAGTTGGGAGCATGAAATTGTCAAAAATGTCTTGGTGTGCTAAAGCATTAACAGTTCCTTTCACTGGAACTAAAGGGCCAAGCCCAACCCCTGAAAAACAACCCCACACCATAATCCCCCCTCCACCAAACTTTACACTCGGCACAATGCAGTCAGGCAAGTATCGTTCTCCTGGCAACTGCCAAACCCAGACTCGCCCATCGGATTGCCAGACAGAGAAGCGTGATTCGTCACTCCAGAGAACACGTCTCCACTGCTCTGGTGTCCAGTGGTGGTGTGCTTTACACTACTGCATCCGACGCTTTGCATTGCACTTAGTGATGTAAGGCTTGGATGCAGCTGCTCGGCCATGGAAACTCATTCCATGAAGCTGTCTACGCACTGTTCTTGAGCTAATCTGAAGGCCACACGAAGTTTGGAGGTTTGTAGCTATTGACTTTGCAGAAAGTTGGCGACTTCTGCGCACTGTGCGCCTCAGCATGCGTTGACCCCGCTCTGTGATTTTATGTGGCCTACCACTTCGTGGCTGAGTTTCTGTTGTTCCCAATTGCTTCCACTTTGTTCTAATACCACAAACAGTTGACTGTGGAATATTTAGTAGTGAGGACATTTCACGAATGGACTTATTGCACAGGTGGCAACCTATCACGGTACCACGCTTGAATTCACTGAGCTCCTGAGAGCGACCCATTCTTTCACAAATGTTTGTAGAAGCAGTCTGCATGCCTAGGTGCTTGATGTTATACACCTGTGGCCATAGAAGTGTTTGGAACACCTGAATTCAATGACTCAGAGGGGTGTCCCAATACTTTTGGCAATATAGTGTATATACCTGTTCAATAACATGTGAATCATGGATGGAAAAAAGACATTTATTCAGTGCCCAGGTGAAATTGTACAGAACACATTGCTGTTGCCATGACAAATGTAATCCACAGGTTCAGTGAGCACAAGTATTGCTGGAGCCAGGGCGAGTCTCTGGAATCCAACACTCAATCCAAAACACACACACACACACACACACACACACACACACATACACACACAAACACTCACACACACAGTTGTCATCGCCATTAATGGTCACGCTCAACCACAGACTTGAACCATACCAGCCATTTTGTTTTTTGTATGTACAATGAAAAACAGTAGATGTCAGGTAAACCTAGATGCGTCTGTGTTCAATTCCCAATATGTATAATATGATTTGAGTTACACAGAATACTGCGGCTATTCGTGCTCTGTTGGATTAAGTAAAAAAACATAGACACTATTTAATAACGTACTTGAGAGTGGTCCTGTGGAGAATTAGTGTATGAATTAGGGTAATTCGATTTATTTTGTTGCTAATTTTCCAAATAAAATATTATGTCCTTACATAACTTCATTTAAAAATAAATATCTATTTGCTTCTTTTTAAAATAGTATTTAAATCTTGTTCTACCCCATATTAAACCCACAATTCTTAAATGAAATTAAAACAAAAAATGAAATAAAGAAATTTGAAAATCTTACAAAGGAATCATCAATAGCTAAAAACAGCATCGTAACAGGATGGATATGCAACAATTCAAAAAGTTATAACATGTATAACATTGAGGAATACAAAGAAAAATGAAACAGACAACAAACATAATATACAGAATACAAAAAAATGGATACAATTTGAAAATGTAGTTACGTTTTCTCTCTCTTTTGTTACAACCCTGGGGGGTGGGGGGGGGGGGGGTGGGTGGGGGGGGGGGAAGCAAAACAACTGAAAGAAATAAACAGAAAAATAACAGAAAATGTGCCAATGTCCCCAAGAACAGGAGCCGATACCCTTCTGTTAGACCAGTCTCTTTGGCATTCATGGAAGGGTAAATCAAAAAAGACGCTGAAATACGTTAAAGATGGACAAGCAGTCCCTGGCCCCCGTTCAAACGGGATGCCACACTTTCTCACGGCTCATTTTCAGGGTAAAAAAAAAAGATGTTTTTTTAATGAGGTGCCTGCTCAAACTTGTCGTCCTATTTTTAAACCAAGATCAAAATGTAAAAAAAAAAAAAAAAAACTAGAAGGAACCGGGGTGGTGGGAGTTGGGTGGGTGTGTTTATTTTGTGGAGTGGGGGATGTAGCTGTTCTCGATGCAGAGGACGATGTAGGAGTTGGAGCAGCTGCTGGGGCCTTGCTGGGTGAGCGAGCCGCTCTGCAGGGAAGACGCCAGGCCGGTCAACGCGCGGTCGCTGGCCCTCCACGTCTCGCAGTAGTTGTCCATCTGCCGGTGGCCCTTGGTGCTAGAGCCATGCCACACCATCTTCTCAGGCCTGCGGAGAGAGAGAGAGGGGGGAGAGAGGGGTGACAGAGAGAGAGAGAGAGGGGGGAGAGAGGGGTGACAGAGAGAGAGAGAGAGAGGAGAGAGAGAGAGAGAGAGAGAGAGAGAGAGAGAGAGAGAGAGAGAGAGAGAGAGAGAGAGAGAGAGAGAGAGAGAGAGAGAGAGAGAGAGAGAGAGAGAGAGAAGGTTAACGAAGGTCACAGATAACCAGTAAAGCAGTCGACGCGTGATGCGCTCGCAGGCGTCTGCGTCGCCAGCGGTGCCAATGTATTCCCAGTGAGCGGACAGCGTTACAGCCTTTTTCACCAGCAATTAACAAATTTGGCACTGGTTGACGCTGACCTCTCAACGGGCGTCCAATCAGATTACAGCTTCGTTTGATGTTCTAAAACCGATGGAATCCAAACACCAGCGGTTTTCTTCATTATTAAACCTAAGTGCATGCCTCATGAGTTACTGAACTCTCGTCTGTTAGCCGGCTGTATATTCTGAACACCCAACATAGCGTTCTTGCACCTTTTCTGGACGCTCATCATGTGTTGATTGCTAAAGGCTGGCCTGGCGAGTGAATGAGATAATTTAATTGAATGAGACGATGTAACCAGGTGTCTGCAGATTGAAACATGTTCACCAGACGACAGGGAAGCACAACCGACCATGCGCTGTCTCGCAGGATGTCTCTGCCGTCGAAGGAGTACAGAGGAACGCTCTCCCGCATCGTGCCACCGACCTCCCCGAACAACGAGTCCCAGCTGCTGAACAGCTCCTGGTCCTGGGGAGGGAAACAGCCAACGTTATGCCCGTGGTGCAATAGGATGGATGATGAACCAAGCTAACATTGCTGTGAGACTTTGGGTACGATTACTGTTTATTGTTATCCATTGAGCAGACATTTGAATCCAAAATGAATTGTAGTGAATTCCTATACATGCCATTAGTGAGCAGATAGGGTGTTACGTCATCTTGCTCAAGGATGCCTACAGGTAATAATAATAATAATAATAATAATAATAATACAAATAGTACATTAAACTTGTATAACGCTTTTGTAAATACTCAAGCGCTTGACAGAGTGAACACAAAGAGTAAAATAATTAGAAAGGGACATGTATAGATAAAAGACAATTAGGTAGGACACATGCATTGGCGTTTGAGGCCCAACCTATTTTGACTGAGAGTCTCATAAACCGTATACCCACTAGACTATCACACCCTAAAGACCTCACACATAAAGCCCTAAAGGATCACATGATCATAGCTAATCTCCCATTACTTCATTTTACAACAAATCTCCTATTTATATGATAAACGTATTGCACTGTTGTCAACATACTGTGTATGACCAAACATCTATTACCTATATTAGTACACTTTCCTTTCGAACTCGTGCATTGTCGCTATGAGGATCCAGCAGGATCAGCAGCAGAAGACTCACCTTGAGGTTCACGATAGGCAGGCTGTCTCTGTCCGACTTGCGGACGATGCTGTACAGGTCCTGGAGCTTGGAGGACAGGAATGCCCGGAAGGTTCCCTTGAGGCCCACGGCCCGCGCCTGCTGGAAGCACAGGAAGTCGGATCCGCGGATCCCTCGCATGTTGCCGGTCTGGGGCGCGTTCAGGGCGATGAGGTGGAGCTGGAGAGGAGGGAAGTGTTGTGTAAAACAACCAACTAAAGGAAAATTCCAATAGCATTGCTGAATTGTAATCATTTGTCACTTATGCTACAGGGGCAGGTAGCGATCCGGCGACTTTCTCAAGGATTCCTACTGCTATGGCTGTGAGTCAAATACCCAGCGACTGTTGCTGTCAAGTTATCCAGCACATGTCCGGGTAGGGGTTAGGGGGCCAGGGACGTCGTGCTGACGGATGCCTTACAGGTAGACAGCTGACATTGGGAGGTCGATCCCAGAACCTTTCGGCTGTTGGGTCAAACCCCCGAACCCCCAGTGCTATCCTACTCCCCCTAGAGTATTTATGAAGGTACTCAATTCAGAGGCGGAGCTCCAGAGCCAGAAGGCATCCCGGTATCTCACGGGTCTCCTCCAAACGGCAACACACACACTCACCCCGGGTCCTGAGGTGTGCACGTGTGCAGCGGGCTGGGGTGCAGCCGGGGGGACGTGGGGTCTCCTGGGGGTGACCGGGTGGCGGATCTCAGGCTGCCGGGGCAGTGGGGGGGGGTTGGCCCGCTCGTCCGTCTGACCGGGGTACCTCTGGTCGGGGAAGCGGGGGTCGTAGTGCGGGGGGTAGCGGGGGTCGGGCTGGGGGGCGTGGTCCCTCGTGGGGGTCTCCTGCTGGTGGTGTTGGTGGTGGTGGGGCGACAGCGGTGGCTGGTCGACGGGGCGGGCGTCGGACCCCCCCTGGGAGTAGTGTCCAGCCCCGTTGACCGACTGGTCCTGGGACTGGGTGTAGATGACCACGGGTGGGGGCTGCACCTCCGCCACCTCGTTTTCCTGAGTGAGCGAAGCGACGAGCGAAGAAGAAGAAGAAGAGACTAGTTGTTTTTTGTGACTAGTGATAAACTGGTAAGTATGAGGGTTGGTGACAATTGATTGGTGTTTGGTTTCATGTGGCCAACATACCAGGTCTCTGTAGAAGGGATGATACTCTCCGAGCTGTATAAATGAAATGTATACATTTTGAAAGATGTAACATGATGTACTGTATATACCACAGAGGATGTGTATCACTAGATGTATTAGGCAAACAGGATGTTACTGAGGATCCAAAACAAATTCTGACTTCCTATCTTGAGTTTTTTCCAATCCATTACACTGTTGAATGATACACACACACACACACACACACACACACACACACACACACACAAAGAACATGAAACACATCCGTCGTTTTCATATTTCTTATCTCTGGCTATATCTCTTTCGAAAAGAGACAAGATCATTCTCTAGGTTGGAAATTCGGGTAAACCGTTAGCAAGAGATAAAAACAATCAATATGCGGCAGCATAATCGATACACAAATAGTATGAAAGGTAGCCATTATGAACATCTAATATACAGCAACTCCGTCACGGCCGGTTTGCACACCAAACTAAAAGCGTTACCATGACTTGGCGCAGGCCGTGGCGGACCCGGAGGTAGAGGTCGGCCTTGTCTATGATGTAGATGAGGCTGCCCTCCTCCTGGCGCCTGGCTTGGGCTAGCATGGTGTCGTAGGACTTCAACACCGTCACCTGGGGGCGCGGGAGACCAACGGCTTACATTCGTGTTTGTTCACTTTCAGAGTTCAACTTCTCGTCAGCATTCAATCCAAACACGGCATGATGTAGGGTTAAAACGGTAAAAACATCGTAAACCCATAAAGCTAACAGTGTTGCCGAACTGTATGTACTGGTATGACTTGTATTTTGCAGCGAATATTTGTCTGATTTGTATATTAACGTGTAAACCAGTTGATAAAAATAAATAAATACATAAAATACTACATAAAATAAATAAATAAACGGTATTTTACATTTTCTTATCCACCGATATTAATACGACCCTCTTCAGTGGCCGATGTATATCTGCATCCCTGACATCAAGTACATTATTGAAGTCCAGTTTTTACGGTCAATGGTCACACCTACCCCAGAGGAGTGGCCGGGGGTTCCTGGGGGGCCGGGGGGGCCTGGGGGTCCGGGGACATGGAGGGCTGCACATGGTTAAAAAAAACAACAGTGAGATATAGTAAAGCATTCACCACGTCCTCCCTTCATCTGCAGAGTAAAGGTTAGCCGCGCGCGTACATATCTAGCTTTTAGCACCCGGTCCTCGTGTGAGCGTGGGGGCCACTGGAACCATGTGAAGCCCCTCAAGAGACCGCGGCCGCCGCCATGAAGGGCGTTATAAATACACTCCTCTTGATCCTCCTTGACACCCAAACGCCTGCCGCTAAATATCTCGCCGGAGCCGCTCTGAAGCCCTCTGACAGGAGCCGCGCGGATTTCCCTGAGCCTCCGTACCGCGGGTCAAGGGCACCCGTGTGGAGTTAGCCCTGGGCGCTGTCCGCTATGCTAGCCTGCTGGGAAATACGCTACACCAGAAGAGACCCCCTTGTGTTGTGCGAATCGTAATACCGTACAGTGGGTCACGGTACGACCGCAGCTGGAGGCTACGAAAAAAAAAAAAAAAAAAAAAAAAAATGACCGTCACGGGTAGCGCTATGGCGATTTTTTAGTGGCGAGGTTCCGACCAAAAATTTTAAAAGTGTCAGCAATTCCATTATTGCTATTCGTGTTGAATAGGTACGCTGTTCTGCTCTGCGATCCTCCGACTTCATGCTTGATTCACTCCGTTTATCTCCCTGAATTTATGATGAGGTATGCGGTATGGACTGTGTCAAACCGACTAGCGTCTGCCCGTGTCCATTAAAAACGTCCCGGAGACAAGAAAACATTTCAGTCGACGAGCAAAAGAACCCTAACCCTTTTTTTCTTCCTTTTTTTTTTAACAGAATGACTATGCGGCAATGGCGTACCATGGCCTGTGTGAATGCAACATTACGCAGATGACATTGACATGGAGTCATTTAGAATACGCTTGTATCCAAAGTGACTTACAAGTCACATTAGGGGGAATAGGTGGCCGGGACCTTGGAAGGGGTGGGGAGGGGAGAGGGGAGGGGGGGGGGGGGGGGGGGAGGGTCCCAACCAGTCGGCTGTGACATTTTGTGGGATTTTATTAACCAATGTGCAAGTGAAATAATAGTGAAATATCTTCAAAGACAACTAAAGCTTCTAAGTAAGCAAGTAAGTAAGTAAATGCTAAATGATTAAATAATAGAGTTTGAAAGAGTAGTAAACAGATGAACGTAAGTGAGGTGTCGCTGCTCACAGTGGTTGGGCCTGTAGGCCCCCGGTAGAGAGGGGGAACCAGTGGGTCCGGGAGGTCCTGGGGGGCCAGGGGCTCCGGGACGGCCATCGTACCCGATACCCGTTGCTCCAGGGGGTCCTTGGGGTCCAGGAGGGCCCATGATGGAGTCTCCCTTTGGACCCTGGAAGCAAAGAGGTGGGGAAAACGGTGTTGTAGAAAACTCTGTGTAATGGAAAATAAAGGCTGTAAGACCTTGATGATTAAGAAAAAACAGTAATTCATACAAATCGCTCTATAGCGCTTTAGCATTAGTGAACAATGACCTGTTTTACAACACACTCACAACAAGTGCTTTGGTAAAATTGCGTTTTTATAGTTTGTCTACTAAATATTAACACTGAGCTCCCTAAATGTTTTTGTTTTGTTTATTTAATTCAGAAAAATGCATCAAATTACGCAAACTGAGCTCCCCCTATTGCACTAGTTTATGGAGTCTATTGAAAAGACTTCCCTGCCATCCCTGCTCTTATTTAGAAACCCTCTGCACCACAAGAACAGCCGCTCCCTTACAGTGATAGGCCTCACCAACAAGCCCTCAGACCCCAACTAGTCTCTCAGAGCCAGTCTTTCTGTATGGAAAGTCTGGGACTTCTTGTCAGAAAGATGTCTTGATTGACATGCAAGAATGACCAATCACGGTCTGTTCACCGGGGAACAATACTTCTACAAAAATAGACCTGTGATGATGGTTTTATATATATATACCTGCCGACTGAATAAACCTATGGATGTAAATTGATGTATAAACCTGATTCACAAGTGCAGGGGGCCGGAATCCTTTCGGGAGTGCAGGGGCCAAAATGTAAATGTTCTTCCTCTGTTGACTGCTTCTCTATTTAACACACTGAGTGAGCCTATATAAGCACTATTTCCCACTAGTCTGTGTTGAGTTAGAATCTTCTTGAAGTTAAATTATTTAAAATAAAAAGAATCACCTACATTTCAAAATTATCTCTCGATATTGTCATTCTGAAGGTAAATAAACGTGTAATTTGTTGTCATCTGAATTTCGTAAGCGTTCATATTCATCACACCTTGACACTGATCATGGTGAATTTAGATTAGATTCAGACAATCACGGAAAATAGATGGAGTAAGAAATGAATTTGCAAACATTTTAGATTCATGGTAAAAAAGTATTAGTAAATCAGTGTGTAGAATAGATCACGTCCTGAATTAATCTTCATACACGACAAGTATTTCTGCTAAAGCTACCCTGGCAAGAGTTTGGATCATAAGCTATATAAAGTTGTTTTTCGCTGTAAGCAATTTATAAAAATATCCCCCTCCATTGCCATGGGCGCTCCATATTTTCTCAACAAGAAAATCAACATGTAATAGTAATCTTTTGTCATCTGAATGCCGTATGCATGCAGGGATTCGAAAAAGAGAATAAGAGAATATGAACAACAATAACCAAATTAAGCCATTTATTTATTATTATTATTATAATTAGTTTTTCATTTGGGAAAAGAGTAGGCTACGTAAACAGTAGCCCATAACTCTATGGGCTACGACTATATTTCCGCAAGCCAGAGAGAGTGACCCAGAGAGAGCGTGAGCCAGAGAGAGAGAGTGAGCCAGAGAGATAGTGAGCCAGAGAGAGCGTGAGCCAGAGAGAGAGTGACCCAGAGAGAGAGTGAGCCAGAGAGATAGTGACCCAGAGAGAGTGAGCCAGAGAGATAGTGACCCAGAGAGAGAGTGACCCAGAGAGATAGTGAACCAGAGAGAGCGTGAGCCAGAGAGAGTGACCCAGTGAGAGAGTGAGCCAGAGAGATAGTGACCCAGAGAGAGTGAGCCAGAGAGATAGTGACCCAGAGAGAGAGTGACCCAGAGAGATAGTGAGCCAGAGAGAGCGTGAGCCAGAGAGAGAGTGAGCCAGAGAAAGAGTGAGCCAGAGAGTGAGCCAGAGAGAGCGTGAGCCAGAGAGAGAGTGTGCCAGACAGAGTGAGCCAGAGAAAGAGTGAGCCAGAGAGAGTGAGCCAGAGAGAGCGTGAGCCAGAGAGAGAGAGCCAGAGAGAGAGTGAGCCAGAGAAAGAGTGAGCCAGAGAGAGTGAGCCAGAGAGAGCGTGAGCCAGAGAGAGAGAGCCAGAGAGAGAGTGAGCCAGAGAAAGAGTGAGCCAGAGAGAGTGAGCCAGAGAGCGTGAGCCAGAGAGCGTGAGCCAGAGAGAGAGTGTGCCAGAGAGAAAGTGAGCCAGAGAGAGTGAGCCAGAGAGCGTGAGCCAGAGAGAGAGAGAGCTAGAGAGAGAGAGCCAGAGACAGAGGGTGGAAGCGAGCGAGATTGAAAGAGAGAAGTTATTGTGCTAATTAATTATTCACATGTCCAGGGGGTGAATTGTATTTTTTGGGGTGCACATTGTGGGTGTGCTTGTATTTGCTGTGGAGTCATATGCCTTTCTCATATGCCTTTATGTTAGTTTTTATTATTTGGTCTACTTGGTGTGTGTGTGTGTGTATGTGTGTGTGTGGGTGTGTGTGTGTGTGTAGGGGCGAGTCTAAAAAGGGGGGCACGGGGTGGCACTGCCCCCCCCCCCCCTGAAATATAATTGTGCCCCCCCAACGCCATTGGGCTAGAATACTGTCAATCTGGCAATGCCCAACACCAGTGGATCAGAGCGCTGTCAATCGCTGCTTGATCGCTGCAATAAATGAACGATCTGACCCAACGACGTTGTGAATTTCAAACTGTAGAATGGCGTATTGGGACAAAACAACGTTGTTTTGGGGTGTGGTGGGAGAAATTACTACCAGTTATTTACTCTATTTGCATGTATATATATATATTAAATTTATTTATTTATGTTTATATGTTTTATTTCTTAGAGAATTGTCTGATTTGCCATGGGCCCTCCTGACTGGTTCTGACTGTGACTCTGACTGTCAACTCAATAAAAATAATCCTGGAATCGCCCTTGTATACAGATAGCTGATTATGGTACTATGGTCATGGTTACTGAAATGCTATCGACGTTGCTCTTTTTGTAGCATGAGTAGTTTACATTGATTGTTCGAATTAAAGGAAAACATGCTGATAAATAGGATGTAATATTATTGATCTGGTCTTCGAGTCCAGATCGGAGACCAGATGTTTGGTCTTCGATCTGGACTCTACACATCCTCGGCCTGAGTTATTGTCCCAGTCCGGCCCTGACCTAAACTATAATGTCTGTCCCTCCGTGTCTGCATCTGGTCGGCATACAGGTGTGTTAAATACTAAGCATAACATGTAAAGAAAGTTGTCCTCGACTCTGACTTCTTGACAGCCACGTGATTGACTGTTGCCTCGGTCAACTTAACAGTGAAGCGGTGAGGATTGGAAAACGGGGGTGTGGGCATGATATTTTCATGTTGGTGTGGGCATGAAGTACAGGATGCGTCAGATGGTGACGCAGTGCAAATAAATGAAAGAGGCTGTGACTTTACAGCCACTGACTCCCTGGCTCCATTCGCACCTTGGTTCACCTCATGATGTTTGCATTTAATAACATTGAAATTATTTGAACAGAGTCAACCTGGGACTCACCGGCAGGCCCGGGATGCCTGGGGATCCTTGAACCCCACCGAACCGGGGGTCATAAAACCCTGCAGCCGGCTCTCCCTTCTCCCCCTTCACTCCAGATTCTCCCCGCTCTCCCTTCAGCTCGTTCTGTGGGCACAACACAGGGTTTAGCATGGCAATGAACGCTAATGTTAATAAATAATAACAATTTATTAATTCACAATTAGGGATTATATATGAAAACAGTGGCGATGATAATGACTATCAAATTACTGCATTCATAAAAGGAATATCTATACAGAACTCGTTTGGATTTGTTATAACTCTCACCTTGAATGCATATATGTCAAAGTTAGATGATGTGCCTGTAAAAGAAACAATGGTAGATATTTACATGATCAAAATGGTGAGAATGTTGTGTTAAACTAGGATTGGGTGAAGTTGGGTAAGACTGGGCTTTACCTGGTAACCCACGGTCGCCTTGCATCCCCTTCTCTCCTTTTATCGCTGTGGAAATACAAAGACATGGCCTATAAGTCTCTCCATCCTGATATCTGCATATCCCTCACTAAACCGGTGTTTTAAGTCTCCTCGGTAAGAAGCACAGTAACTGCCATTCTCAACTCTGAACAATAGGCACTCTATCCTCTTAGAAGTAAAGACAGCCGGTTGAAACCCAAACTCTGACATTAACTTCTTGGCTTTCTCACAGATCCTTTTAATCTCTCTTCTTTGATTCACAGGTTGACTACATTTCTTAATTTGAATCCTTCCTACCAAACAACGGAAAAGTACCATTAAGTTCCATTAACTTTGCTGAACATGTATTATGTTGGTTTGTATGCTATTTAAAAACAAGACACGTCAGTGTCTGTATGTGGGTTTGTGTGTGTGTGTGTGTGTGTGTGTGTGCATGCGTGGGTGAGAGTCCATACCTGGGTAGTCAACTGAAGTGTCGTAGCGCTGGTTGAAAAAAAAGAAAGAGAGATAATGTCAAACTTTATCATCCAGTGAATATTTTGTTGTTTTAAAATAGAGGGCCAGTTTGTTACCAAACATATTAGGAAAGAATATCTACTACAAAACTACTTAACGTTAGCTGTATACCTAAATTACTCATATACTACTGAAGGATAAGTATATAGTAATAAAACACTCACATTTGTATATTTGATCAGTTACATAATTTTTTGAAGTTATGTTATGTAGTTGACCTGTGCTTTGTCTGGATCATTTAATTGGCTAGGATGACATTAATACACTGGTCATCAGACAGAGCAGCCATACGGATGGTGACTGCACGGATTGGTTGGACTTTGAAAGTATTCTCTCCACTTACGTTGAAGCGGTCCAGAGGCGTAGGAGGGCCAGGGGGCCCAGGTGGCCCTGGTGGTCCTGCGGGCCCCTGTTGAACACAAAGGCAACTCAGTATAGGAGACATATGTGTAGGATATGACAAACTGAATGAATAACAGACTGGGTTTGGGAGTCACAGCAGTATAACTATAGGACATTAAACAAATTTAAAGATACAAGAATAGGCAAGAACTTAAAAAAAAAGTGTATATATATACGGTATATACAAACATAAATCTACATACATAATATCAGCAGTAGAAATGAAATGTAAGCGAAAATGCGAATGCAAACATTATTCTAGTAGAGGCATTATTAAATGTGTGGTTGTGTGTCCGTTTATAAGACGCCTATGAGCATTATAGAGAAATTTCCGGGAACATTGTGCGTGTGTTTGTGGCCGTGTGTCTGAGACGGTGTGCCGTGTGTACCGGGTAGCTGTATCCTGTGCCGCTCCCCGCATCTCCCTTCTCTCCCTTGTATCCGTTCACACCCGGTCGGCCCTCCAGAGAGAAAGAAAGGAGACCCAGTTGAGAAATGCTTTTTGATTTAAAAAGTGAAGCTTACATTTAACATTTTACACAGGATAAGACTAAAACAAACATGCAAATATAATTCAGCTATTTCATTTGTTAAATTCTATGGCGACAGATGTGAAATAAAGGTGGATAATACTTACAGGTCTTCCCGGCATTCCCATTTCCCCCTTATAGCCAGCAGCCCCATACGGACCCTGTGGAGAAGCAAAGCAATAGGTCAGACTCTTGCATTATGTATTTATGTGATGTTCCCTTCAGGAATAAATCATGGGGCACACTCATTGATTTGATTGGTCTTCACGACATTACGACTTTCTAAGCAAAAGAGCATGTTGTTTATTTTATACAAAGCTAAAAGGATCGAAAAATAATGTTTGAAAGGGTAAACTAATATAAATATACTTACGGGAGGCCCAACAGGTCCTATAGGTCCAATGTCACCCTGCGTGGAGAGGTGGTGCAAACATATGTGAATAAACGATTGAAACATTTGTGTGACAGTTGATCTAAGTATGAATTACAAAGTAATATTAAAGCTATAATAATACTTATTATCAAAGTCAGGCAACAAGATAAAGGCTAACACCAAATGCTAACGCTAGTAAGTACCACAGACCCACCTTGGGGCCCGCCAGCCCTCCGAGGAACAGGGGGCTTCCGTCGGGTCCGACCACCAGCCCTGCCTCCCCCTTTTCCCCCTGAGCAGCACCAGAACACACGGAGAACAACAGCCTTTAAAATCAACCACCTGTCACAACTATAGTATTTGTTCTTTCATATTGGTTACTATTCCCGTTTTTGTAAATGTAAGATACTGTATTAATACCAGACAGGAAATTATGGTATTACAGCACAAAGTACAAGACTGGAATACAATTTAAAATAAGAGTAAGAACTAGAAAACACACACACATATATATATATATATATATACACACACACACACACACACAGTATGAGTAGTAGCAGAAATACAAATGCCCTCCAAAAAATTGGGAAACGTAAATAAATGTAAACATTGTGGAAAGATACAATGGACTTTATATTGTCGTTAGTGCCTTTATACACAGGACAGTGAAGACAGCAGACAGAAGGAAAGTGAGTTGAAAGAGAGAAGCAACTAAATGGAAACCAGTGGTCACTACGAGGAGTATCGCCTACTTGGTAAACGCCCCAGACCGTTGAGCCAGCACATTATTCAAGCTTTATCAAGACACGTTTGATTACCTTCACACCGTAGCCTGGCACACCTGGGGCCCCGCTGTCTCCTTTGGGTCCAATCGGCCCCTTTGTGGTCGAGGAGAAACTCAATTAAAACACGTGAAACATAAACACAACAACAACAGTAACACGAGGGGGAAAAGGAGGAAACTGTACATTATGTGCATTTCACTTCAGAGCGAGCATGGTTAGTCAAGCCGCACGATCCCCAAATGACATTTGTTTCTCGTTTCTGTTTTCAGAACTGCTGAGTGGGGCGATTTTAATACAGCTGTTGTACCCCCCCCCCCCCCCCCCCATCGCTCCTCCATACAGGTACCTGAAGCTGTGAAGGTGGTGCGGTGACCTATATGCACATGCTTACCATGTCCAGTGTATTTACAGCACAGGTAAGTAATGGTTGAATTGTGAACTAAACTCAACTGGCTGTGGAGAGATGTGGTAGAGATGTGGTTGAGATGTGGTAGAGATGTAGAGAGATGTGGTTGAGATGTGGTAGAGATGTAGAGAGATGTGGTTGAGATGTGGTTGAGATGTGGTTGAGATGTGGTTGAGATGTGGTTGAGATGTAGAGCGATGTGGTAGAGATGTGGTAGAGATGTGGTAGAGATGTGGTAGAGATGTGGTTGAGATGAAGAGAGATGTGGTTGAGATGTGAACATATGGCTGTGGTTGAGAAGTGGTTGAGATGTGGTTGAGATGTGGTAGAGATGTGGTTGAGATGTGGTTGAGATGTGAACATATGGCTGTGGTTGAGAAGTGGTTGAGATGTGGTTGAGATGTAGAGAGATGTGGTTGAGATGTGGTTGAGATGTGGTTGAGATGTGGTTGAGATGTAGAGCGATGTGGTTGAGATGTGGTAGAGATGTGGTTGAGATGTGGTTGAGATGTGGTTGAGATGTAGAGCGATGTGGTTGAGGTGTAGAGAGATGTGGTTGAGATTTGGTTGAGATGTGGTTGAGATGAAGAGAGATGTGGTTGAGATGTGAACATATGGCTGTGGTTGAGATGTGATTGAGATGTGGTTGAGATGTGGTTGAGATGTGGTTGGGATGTGGTAGAGATGTGGTTGAGATGTGGTTGAGAAGTGGTTGAGATGTGGTTGAGATGAAGAGAGATGTGGTTGAGATGTGAACATATGGCTGTGGTTGAGATGTGATTGAGATGTGGTTGAGATGTGGTTGAGATGTGAACATATGGCTGTGGTTGGAATGTGGGTGTAGTGGGGGAAACACACTGGTTCACTATTAACTCATGTTGGATTGTGGTGTTTTGGGGTATTTGAAATGTAGTTTGTCTGTTTTTTTTGTTAACCCAGGTGAGAGGACAACTGAACATGGACTGTTACATAATAAAATATCATCATTTTATAATAATTAAACGTAAACGTGGTTATGATTACATGTTGTAGAAAGATTTCTGACTTACAGGGAATCCAGCCTGGCCAGGTAAACCATGGGGACCCTGTTTGAAAAGAAAAAAAAGATGACAAAGGTGGTATTTTTTACTTTATACTACATTTAGAACAAAACGCTAATCTAACACTAACTAAATCAAGATTCCAACAATTGCATAATAAGTGCATTTTCATGTTGATACATTTGTCTACATGTTTGTTGAATAATATTCAGATTTTTGACCAATATCCTTGATAATAAATCTGGTACCTCTGTAAATATTGATTACATGATGCATCACAGCTAAGTGAGACGGATAGGTGGAACCTGTGCAGGTAACATGTATTAGTGTTTACACAGAGCCAAATGGGCGTTTCTAAGGTCATTTTCAACAACAAGAAAAGCCTGCCGTTTACGACAATTTCCATTACGTGTGGACTGAAGGTATGTCATTGACATTAATAACACATCAGAATGGAAACAGATGTTCTACTACCAGATACTTGAAAGGTGCTCGTAAGAATTTAGACATTGGTTTTATCCAACAGTGTTAGAGAGCCTTAAATCAATCAACTGGTAATAAACGTAGCTTCTAAATATGTCTTCTTGCGTCACATCAAATTATGTTACATTGTGCTGACGCAACATCTCAATGGAAATGGAAAATAAAGGTATTTCGTCAACCTGAGTGCCTACTATTAATAAACAAAACGGTGATTCTATAATTCTTATACATTTTAAACAGTCTACTAAGCGAATACTATTATTATTATTAGTAAGCAAATTCAATGTAAATTGTCATACAAAAATAATTGTTTTTACTTTTTCATATTTTTAGAAAGCCAGAATATGACCATGAATAAACAACTAATCCAGTAGGTTGCGCCTTGCATGGCTCCTTTTGTTTAAAAATACAAAGGCATAAGCATGAATAAATGAGGACAGTGTTTAGCATAAGACTGCATTAACATGCTCCATTTATCCCCCTGAGGAAGTGTCTTCCATTAACCGAGTGTGGACATGGCGGCCCGCCCCCGTGGAGAAGGTAGATAGACATCTCTCCCCCATCCTCTAAAGGTTGAATTAAACTTGGTCGAAATGCCGCCGTAGGAACTCAGTGGGTGTCCACGTGTCTCTTTGCTAAAAGTCCCACATTTAGTGACATCTGGTGATCTGAGTGAAGATGATGTTGTTCAAATTAACATGAATAGGTCCATCCATGCCAACCACTTCAACTTGTCCATCATGGAGCAGGTACGACAAAGTCTGCCACCCTGACATGTAGTAACCCGTTTTGAGCAGTACACGTGACTTTGCGGCAGTGATTTCACATTTGACGCAGAGAGCCGTGCCTTACCCACGGCGGTTATTCGAAGCGGAAGAATAATTGACCGTTATCGTGTGGTATCATACGATCGGTGTTTCATGTGTGATAAGAGTTAGCGCTCACCTGAGGCCCAACGATTCCGGTCGTGCCGTGCTGCTGGGAAAAGAAAAACATCAAGGAAAACATATTTAAACATGCGTGTCACCAACATGATAACGGAGGTTCGTAGTATCTGTTCAGTTAGTGAACTGTGTGAATTGCTTCTAAATCCTTACAATATATATATATATATATATATATATATATATATATAAATATATATGAACAGAAATTCGAATACAATATCATCGATGTGTTGTAAAATGTGTTTCTCAAGAGGGCAACTCTAAATCAACTCTGGCTTTCCCCTCTAAAGTCTGTCATTAACTGCTGACTGTGACTGTCAATCTACAGTCCCAATGCTTACGCAAGCAGTTGTTTTTCTTCTCTCAAAATAATCAAACATAAAGAAAATAAATCACTACCAACACATTTTTAGAGCAAAAATGTCATTTGTCATCATACAAACTGCCAGTCCAAAAAAAGCAGCTTTGTCTTTTGAATAAGAAAGAAGTGAGCACAAGGTTGCTAAGTTTGCTTCACTGAGTTTATTCAGCAAATATAGCTAACACCGCTAACACCTAACCCTAATATAGTTAACAAAGCAAATACAGCTAACCCTGCTCGCACAGCTAATAATGGCAGCTTATACCATTAACACAGCTAACTCTTATTTAGCTGGGTTAGAGGGGTGCTTTTTTGGATGGCGAGTCGGTCACTAACGTTTTCAGATGATTGGTAGATGATCCGTCCCGGCGTTCCAGGTGGGCCCGGAGGTCCGGGTAGTCCAGTTCCATCTCTGCCCGCTTCACCCTGAGAGGAGAACGCAACAGTCAACATGACACACCTCATAGACACTCTATATTCTGTATTCTTATGATGCAGTAAGAAAGAAACAAAGAAACAGGAATAGACAAAGATAGAAGGAAAGATGGAAAGAAACGGACCATTTCTCCTTTGTCGCCGCTGGAACCCTTTGGTCCCTATACAATATACCAACAAAGAAACACAAAGAAGCATTATTGAGTTAAATACAATACTATTTCACATAGTAAATAATAGTAAGACCAACTGATGAAAGTGAGTTTTCACCTGAGGGCCGGGGAAACCATCCAGTCCTGGCTTCCCATCTTGTCCCGGAGTTCCTTCACTGCCCTTCTGCCCATGCATACCCGGTAGACCAGCCCTACCCTGCACACACATCAAGCATTTATGTCACTTAGAGATGGTGTTACTGGTACAATTAAGTAACTTCAACATGATGTTACTGGTACATTTAAGTCACTTCAACATGATGTTTCCAGTACATGTAAGTCACTTCAACATGATGTTACTGGTACATTTAAGTCCCTTCAACAAGATGTTACTGCTACATTTAAGTCACTTCAACATGATGTTACTGGTACATTTAAGTCCCTTCAACAAGATGTTACTGCTACATTTAAGTCACTTCAACATGATGTTACTGGTACATTTAAGTCACTTCAACATGATGCTACTGGTACATTTAAGTCACTTCAACATGATGCTACTGGTACATTTAAGTCACTTCAACATTTAGGTCGCTTCAACATGACATTACCGGTACATTTAAGTCACCTCACCATGATGTTAATGGTACATTTAGGTCACTTCAACATTAGGTTACTGGTGCATTTAAGTAATTTCAAACACAATACAGTAACAGGCAATTGAGTAGCGATTTCAGTTCAATAGTCTGGAGCATGGGAAAATCTTTTCAAAATACGTTCTTGAAGCGATCCTCAGCAATATTCCCATGTAAACGAGGGTTGTGAAAGTTACAAGTAAAAGAGGAAAATTGTTTAAATTGATTTGAAACAATTGGTGAATAACTCCATAAACCACTTTAAATACATAGAGAAGGACTATAGAAGGTTTCGAATCATCTCTTTAATACTTACAGGAAGCCCAGGTGCACCAGCCGGACCCTGTGAACAAGACACCTTGGTTATCGACAAGCTCAAAAAGTCCAGGGCTTTCATTTACAGACAATAAAGTATAATTGATAGCCCGTTAACAAGGGACTTTTTAAACTTGGTAACAACCACATATCATGAGGTATATTTCTATCATAACAATGGAGACTGCATTCTCACTACATTTGCAACAGAGAACAATATTTTTCAACCTGACACCAATATTCAACCAATATTTGACACTCCTGTTTTTGTGTGGAAATCACAGCATTTTTGTGTGGAAATGCTGAATGGCCACATATAAGTTGGGCTTAAGGCAAGCCTGCTTCCGAATCCCTGTTGTGAATTAGCTATTGGCTTAGTGCATTATACCCTGCATGAAATGTCTGTCAAATGTAATCCAAGTTGGGCGTGTAAATAGAATATACGACATGTGTATGAGCTACAAGGGGACACGCATCATGGTTTGCTGCGCACAGGAATGAAAAACCAAATTAACTTGGTACGGAGACCGACAGAGTCTGGCATTGAAGTACAATGGTTGTTTCTTACAAAGTGGTAATCTTTCATTGACGTGTTTTATTGACATGAACACTAACCTGTCTTCCTTCAGGTCCTCTAACGCCAGGAAGTCCATTGGAAATGAGTCCACCTGACCCCTCCATGTCATCCTTTGAATGGGTGAAACGATATGTCGGTAAAACCAACAAGCACATAAACATATACATATCGTAAAACCTCTCAGAGTAAAACTAGACTCAACGTAGTATCTGACGTATTTGAAGTGAAATGAATTGATCGTCCCAAACAAATATCTCTCATGTAAAAATAAATATGGATATTAAATACTTATTTGTATAATGTCAACTATTAGTTTAATTATTATCAATCATAATAACTGTTAATCATATGATATAAGTATTTAATCATGTTATATTGTTATTATTATTATATTATAATTATTTCCTATTATATTATTCTTCCAACCGAAACATTTATCCTTCACTTGCATCACAGGTTCTGACAGTGATTGGATGACTGCATGGTTCTACAAGCCAATGGGAGAGCACAACATAAAAATCACAACAGTAGAACTTACAAATCCAACTTGAACACCACCGGGGGGTCCTGGGGGCCCGGGCTGTCCGGCCGGTCCCATTGGCCCAGGCAGACCGGCCAATCCGCCGTCTCCTGGTCGGCCCGGCAACCCCGGCTGTCCTATGGAACCCTGTGGGTGGGGCACCAGTGTGGATGAGTAGGGGTCAGTTTATGTGTCTGACGGCCACAGACACGGCCATCTTAAGAGAGAGGGATTGAGCCAAGCAACGTGGTATGTGGTTGTAAGGATTTCTCTTGGCGAAAGGGTCACAGCGGTATGTTTTTCTTATACACTTTGTAATGCTGGTTAAAACCAAAAATGCCATACTTGTCATCAATACTTACAGTATATTGATGACAAGTTCTGCTAAAAGTGTGTCTTATTCACACATTAACATTTAGTGTTAAAATTTGCTGATTGACTCAACAAAAAAACCCAGGTAGAAGGATAGAAGAAAAGCATGAGCTCCATGAATTGTTATGCTACTCAATTCACAAGAGTGAACAAATGGACAAATAAACAAACACACACAGACACACATTAACGTTATCCATATTATATATTAGCGTCAAGTCGGGAGCTACAGCATGTGGTTTAGCATTGAGTTACAGAGCACTAATCCACCTGGATGGATGCATGATGAAGGAGAGTTACCTGGGCAAGCTTAGAGAGTGAAGAAGAAGACGAAGAGTGAGGCAGCAGATTGGAGAGAAAGGAGAAGAAAGAGTCTGGCTGGAGGAAGGAAGGGAGAAGGTATATAGGCTTTAGATCAGCGCAGGGTCTTCATTAGTCCCTCACTGATGCAAGATGAGATACGGTTCACATCTTCAGACTACTTTAAAGGGGGAAAAGATTTGGAGGAATATAGGAATGAAATGGATCTTTTGATGATAGCCAAGCTTCATAAAATAGGCCATTACTTTTGAAAGTGAAGTATGCAGTGAGAATAAAGCTGTATGGGAAGTTGTTTATTTCAATGGGAACAAAAGATGGAGGTGAATCATTACCTTCTCTCCGATTGCTCCTGGAAGACCCAACTCGCCGGATTCTCCCTGTAGTATAAAAGAGACGAAAATGGTAAAACCAAAAAAGGTCAACAAGATCAAAGGTCAGTAGACTTCATCTAACATTGGAATTTCCTTTTTAGATCCCATTCAAGTCATTTTATAATTATATGTTTGTACTTCCCACTGATTACACAAACCTAGTTCAGTTTGGCACATCAACCACCATAGTTAGGATAAAATACACTTCGCACAACTGTACCTTTGCTCCCTTCGGACCGGGTGCTCCTGCCAGGCCATCGGTACCTGGAAGTCCAGGTAGACCCTGTGGGTGAAAGGTCAAAAGATTTGCTCAAAACAATGATTTTGAATTTTGGTGATTGGATCTCACGAGAAGAGTAGTAGTGGTAGTAGTGGAAGTAGAGGTCACGTACAGGTTGACCGGGTGCTCCATCCTTTCCTGGGGGTCCAAAGGCCCCGGAGCTTGTGGCTGTTCCCACGCCAACAGGTGTAGAGGGCCCTGGAGGTCCAGGGAGCCCTGGGGGGCCAGGTAATCCAGGCATTCCCTGATATTAATCAAAATAAATCAAGAAATGAAGTTGGGTTCATGCATTTGTAGGCCTTTAGAGTCGCACTTAAAATAATCCCTTTCACTCACCCGAATAGATTCCAGGTCTGGAAAACCTGAGCCTTCCATGTCCACAAAGGTCTGAGAGACAAACAAAAAAATGTATGTTAGAAAACACAAGCAAATACAGGGTATGGAGTCTGACTTCAGCACAATTCTGTTCTGTGAGGGGAAAGCAGATGCTTTTATCCAAAGGGACCTACAGTGCAGTCAGATACGTATCATTATGGAGCAGGTCGGGGGTTAGGGCATTTTGCTCACATATAGGCTCCAGACACTAGGGATGAAACAGAGAGCCTTTCGGTGGGAGTCGAACACCCCAGCCACCGCATTATCCTTCCCCACTTGATGAGGGAAAAGTGGGCAAATACTCTATGTACGCCTGTTTCTGGGGTCCATATGGTATGGTATGGTCTATAGATGGTGAAGTATCAGACTTACTGATCTGGATCCAGGTGCTGGTGGGCCTGGGGGTCCGGGGGGTCCTCTTGGACCAGGGACAGCATCTCCGCGGTCTCCCTTTGTAGAATAGCACATATCATGTTCACACACATTCTTTATAAACACACACTAATTCCTATTAGTTCACTTTTAAATATCCTATATTAGAGTCTACGAGAGACTGTTGGTGTGTCAATGGGCCAGGATCTCCAGGTCACATACCCCTGTGCTACAAGCAACTGAATACTTGAATTGTATATTTGTTCACGTTTGTTGATAGAATTCAGTCCCCCTGCAAGATTCACTTGGTTTTCTTCACCCTTTGTCATTCTTTATGCAAGGACTTCTCAAACTGTGTAAAATAGTGGAGGGGGATGCTTTGAGCCCTCTAGTGCTCATACATATATGAATGCCCCTTTAACAATTAATTATACAACTTTACAATATATATTCTTTAATGTTCCCCCCTCTATTGAAGGTTCATTTGAATAATGAATCAATGATAAACATATAATTCATTGATGATATTCATTTTTAAACAGATGCGGTCTAAAGTTCTGGTTGGTATGTCATACCATACCTTCTCTCCTTTAACTCCAGGGGTTCCTGGAAATCCTGGAGGTCCAACAGGACCCTAGAATAAAATAACAAGTTTAAAATAAGTTGTTCCAGAAAATACAATGATTGTCCTAAATGCACAACAAATACAGCCCCACAATATACAGCAAAGAAAAAAAAACACTTACTGCCTTGCCATCTTCACCAGGGTCACCCTACGGGAAACAAAAAGAAAAACTTGACCTTTTTAGCTGCTTTACTGAGCTTCATCATCTCATTGCTAATTATGAACTACCAAATTAGGGAGATAAAAAGCAAAAGCTACTATATTCTAATCCTAGTGTGTGTTTAATCCCGTTTTATGATGGCCACTTGCAAATAAAATAAAAAGGGTGTTGTTTCATATTGTTGGCAATTCTGTCTAGAAACTTCAACTTTTAGCTTGCATTATTTGTTGTGTTCCTATAAACACAAATTATCAGACCAGATCAATAGATGGGTCTGACTAATTTCTGAAATGTAATCAGTTAACCAGAGATTCATATGGAATGCAGACCTTACAGTTGCAGTTACCTATGAACTCTACTAATTTGAGAGGATTTTACTAACTATATTGCAACAGAAAAGCTTTCTAAAACGCAGTCCCATCCAAGTCCCGTGTGCCAGACTAATTTATAGACCACGTGAGATTTCCCATTCTGAATAAATACTGCACATATCTACCCAAAAAAGGTAGTTCAGTTCAAACGTTTGAGGATACATGATTTGGTATTTTGAAGGGGAGTTCCATATTTGTGCTGTCTTGTTAACTGCTGCTATGCTATGTGTTAACAGGGCTATTTTAGCTCACAGAACGCTGGCCAGCAATTTTGTTGAGGGAATGTTGCACATTCGTTTAGAGAGTGGTGATGAAACTTTAGCCAGGCTGTTATGTCACAACCACATCAGACCAATCAGAATCGAGTATTCACCCAGGCCATGTTATAATAAGATATATATGATGTTGTAATCAAATGTGGTCATTAGCAAATGCTTTTATTCAAAGTGACCTTCAAGTGATGCTTCAAATAAATCAAGATATATATATACATAAATAAACATTGCATACTGTATAATTTCCTAATTCTGGTGTTTTGCTCACCGGTTCTCCGTCGGTTCCTGGAGGTCCCTGGGCCCCTGGAGTCCCTGGTGAACCAGCGGGCCCCGGTGGGCCAGCCACCCGCTCCACCACAGAGCCGGGGGTGCGCTCCAGCAGCTCCGCCGTGGGGCCCGCGGCGCCAGGGGGTCCAGGGGGCCCGGGAGGCCCGCTATCGCCCTTCTTTCCTGGGTAGCCGAACCCTGCACTGCCCTGGAGGAGAGGGAAAAAAGGGGGGTCAGAGCATACTTTTTAATGCTTGAATTAATTTATATTATAATATGTAAATTATTCATATTACTGTTAATGTCTGTTTTAAGGAAATAGCACAGTATTACAAACATCCTGTATACAGCCAACTGCATTGTTTTCACATTAACCCTCAATGTATTGTTCTTTGAGATTCTCCCAAAAATTATAAATGTGATTAAGTGGCATCCATTTTGGCAAATGATGAGGTATTCTGGCAGATCTTCTAAATTATTATTTAAAAGGCGAGGGGAAATGAATGTAATTAACGTGTGCTTGTGAATCATCTGTGAATTGGAGGTTCAAACAAACAATGTAACAAACTCAAATTAGATGAGAATTTAATGTTGTAATGTGTGTTGGCTGTTCAACCCTAGGATCACGTACTGCGTAAACACACATTGCTTAGTGTAGCTAAAGAAAACATATTTAAAGAAAACAAACAGCAATATTTATGAATTCATGAATAATTAAAATACAGAGACATGTTTTCCTTACCTTTAATCCTTTTTCTCCTGGTTCTCCCTGGAAAAGAAGCATACCAATATGATCAATAAACCTTTTTTTTCTCCACTGAATAAGTTGGTATTAACTGTGGCTGAAATGAACCTAAAACGATAAAACAGGCCATTTGCTTTATGGCGGTGCCACTTTGAGCAACTGAAGAAATGAATAAAAAAGAAATCTCTGCCAGATATTATATGGATGATGAACATTAGAGCTAAACCTGGGCTGTTCTGTTACACATTATTAAATGCTCCATAGTTGCAACAGTAGATTGAACATAAATATGTGCCTTATATGAAAATGAAAGCATTTGGCTCAAGAAAATAGTACTTATAAATCTTTGCATATGTATTGTTGTAGTAAAACAGATTGATACAGTAACGCTAAGAAGCTTCGCTTTTGACTTTATTTGAATGCACCGCCCTCTGGTGGTGAAAACCCCAAACTGTTCAAAATTGATATTGCAACACTGGAAGGTTGTACCTTCTCTTGACCCTACTGTCAATCTAAATATTCCTCTTACTTAACCAGAACCTACATACATATCGTACATCTCTCATTCATCTCTGTGCTGACTTAAAGGATTTAACCCTTTGACCTCTACGGCTAGAATCACATGTAGCATCAAGTCCAAGTCTGAGGAAAAGGGATCCAGACCTTCTCTCCCCGCACTCCTCCTCGCGAGCTGGCCGAGCCGGATCCCTGCTCCCCTTGGGGCCCGATGGGACCCCTGTTACCCTTCTCTCCCCTGTCCCCTCGGTCACCTTTCTCCCCCCTGCCGCCTGCGGAGCCTGGCAAGCAGACACACAGAAGAAGAAGAAGAAGAAGAAGAAGAAGAAGAAGAAGAAGAAGAAGAAGAAGAAGAAGAAGAAGAAGAAGAAGAAGAAGAAGAAGAAGAAGAAGAAGAAGAAGAAGAAGAAGAAGAAGAAGAAGAAGAAGAAGAAGAAGAAGAAGAAGAAGAAGAAGAAGAAGAAGAAGAAGAAGAAGAAGAAGAAGAAGAAGAAGAAGAAGAAGAAGAAGAAGAAGAAGAAGAAGAAGAAGAAGAAGAAGAAGAAGAAGAAGAAGAAGAAGAAGAAGAAGAAGAAGAAGAAGAAGAAGAAGAAGAAGAAGAAGAAGAAGAAGAAGAAGAAGAAGAAGAAGAAGAAGAAGAAGAAGAAGAAGAAGAAGAAGAAGAAGAAGAAGAAGAAGAAGAAGAAGAAGAAGAAGAAGAAGAAGAAGAAGAAGAAGAAGAAGAAGAAGAAGAAGAAGAAGAAGAAGAAGAAGAAGAAGAAGAAGAAGAAGAAGAAGAAGAAGAAGAAGAAGAAGAAGAAGAAGAAGAAGAAGAAGAAGAAGAAGAAGAAGAAGAAGAAGAAGAAGAAGAAGAAGAAGAAGAAGAAGAAGAAGAAGAAGAAGAAGAAGAAAGGGGGCATTATTAAGAGATTCCATTCAAATGATGGACGACCAACATCATGAATATCGCAGAACAATACAAGGGATAGTTTCCAGGCCCCCACCCCCTAAGAAATAAGGTAATTGCCTTTTTTGTTTTTGTTGTTATTTGCCGGAGAGCGAGATGGAGAGAAAGCCAAGAATTTATCGTCAGGAGAAGATTTGGAGGTCAAAGCTATTATTACATCCACGCTCGCACACCTGCATGCACCAGGCTTTACAAACAAACATTCCCCGCTTGTTTGCCCGTTTCTCCATGGAAAACTCCTCAGAAACACAAGCTGGTGTTAGCACAGAGCTTAAGAGGAACGCAAGCTGTTTAATTCACATCCTATGCAGATGACTCGACATGCAAAAGTAAAATGGTAAATTTGCACCTGGAAGTACTTTGGTTCAAGAACCCCCTTCCCTTCCCAACTGAAATGTGTTAATGAATATTTATTTGGTTTAATTTAGCGGTCTGAAGTCCTATTTTCAGGTTGATATATATATAAACTATAAATGTTGTAGCAATGTTATTTATATTTTACAAAATGTGCCAAATCGACATCTCAGTCCTCTTATTACTGTTATTCACCACCCACTCTTGGTAGGAGATGGATTAACCCTCAACATGCACTCTCATCTCCACCTGCTGTCTAATCCAAATGAGGTAGAGGACAGAATAAGAGTGCATATTGGGACTCGCCCGGAGAGCACGAAACAGTGAGGGTAATGATAGAGAAGCAGAGTATAGGGATGCAGCCTTGGTTGTCTCTATATGTCTCTATATGGTCTCTCCATCACCCACCTGAGGTCCCAGGGAGCCCTGCGCTGGAGCCAGCCTGCACCCGCTGGAAGTCACTCGCTACACACAGTAGCACATGATGAATTTATAGTGTTATATATATGTCAAGCATAGTGACGTTATGATTCTATTGTCTGAGGTTATTTGGTTGTGTTTCAAGGTTGTGCAAATTGTTACTTAAGACAATCAAGAATCCAAAATCATCGTTGGATTTTTGTCATGATGGTTTTTGTATCAGAATTGGAAGTAAATAAACCTTTTGAGGAAGTAAAGGGTCTATTGGTGGATGATTAATGAGATTGACAGCAGATAAAATCCTTGTTTTGAACTATTTTACTTAATGTATATTATTGGAATTGTAGGTATTAAAGAGCCAGTGAGCCCACTGTTTCAGATGGAATTCGAACACTATGTCATTTAAAAAAAAAAAAACATAGTGGGCTGAGAGTTTTAGGAAAAAAGAGGGCGTGTTATCCCCATGGTTACGACCCACTCCAACCCACTCCAACTTTATGATACTTTTTTAGTACCATCGTTGTGTAACTGTTATGAGCGTTTTAATAAGCGATGTTGTGTGTGAAATCCGCCACACACCGTAGTGTTATACTATAGCCTAACCCTCACTCGGACGCGGACATTAAAAACATCGCTGCTCAGATGGAGCTTCACCATCCACACACACCGTGGCGTTATACAATAAGTGTCCGAAAAGCCCATCTTTGACACCGCAGTCAACCGTTGCCCAGACAGAGCTCCACACGTCCACACAGACCACGCCGCCGGTGCCCCTTGGTCGTGACGTCAGACTACCTCGGAAAAGGTAGTCTGACGTCACGAAAAGAACGCCACCTGCGTTCGCAGTAGAGGGGAACGTTCACGTAGTGTTTTGGGGAGAATGGCAAAAACATAGGATTTTTCCCCTTTCTTCTCTAAATTGGGGACTTATTTCAGTAACAGTGATAAAAAAAATATATTACTATGTTGACGATCATATAAGACAAATGACCACGTTTAAAACCAAAAAAACAGTACTTTTGAGTTCAGTTCAGTTTAAGTTCAGTTTAAGTAGTTTTGGTCACAGTTGTGCTTTTTGTTACATATACTGTACGTATTATGTATTATCAATACAATACTATAGTGATGTTGGGGTAGTATTAAATTACAGCAGCGAAACATTCAACATTTGTAAGAAACAACGAAAATCCTGCAAATTGTTTGCTTTGTTCAAACCTGTCATGGCAGTAAGGATCATTCACTATACTATAACTAAAGTTGTCCACTAGATGGTGCCACACACACACACACACACCAAATCCTTCAACAAGTAGCCAAGGGTCTAGTTGTGATTTATAGTTTGAATACACACTGGGCGGGGCCATAACGCCTCTACATCCATCAGGAATTACTAGCCATCTGCCTACATGAAAGCACTTCACTAATGACTTTTCAAAACACAGAAAAATACACAGAATATCACAAGGGTCACCAAACAACATATTTAAAGGCTACGAGAAATCCTCATAAGCAAGATCCTTTAAATGACTTTCCACGCTTGCCCACACACATATTGTTTGGATTTCATGCTGAGGGAGAATACTCCCTCAAGCTACTTCGTGTGCAGTGAGGTTGTGTTTGGCGTCAGTCGTTTTTTTTTTAAGGAGCTTGTGTTACGAAACTTAACACACTGTGCTATGAAAAATGTAACCAACGGACTCTATTTGATGTTCCAATATGAAGCTTTTTCTCAGACTTTCTCGTGGGTTAACATTTATCAAATGGGTCATGTAATAAGTGTCATGTGTACTGTGTGTGCGTATATATATAAGTGTGTGTGTGTGTGTGTATGTGTGTGTGTGGATGAATGAATGGAGTATAGATTTATAGAATTTTCGGCAGTTTGTTCTCCTTGGTTGATCAGCTAATCAAACACCAGATTGTTTGTCATTTTGACGTTGATTCACTCACCGGTCTCGCTCTCTACCGACACCCCCTGTTGCCTAGTGACGGGGGGCTGCTGGATCGGAAGGGAGGACGGTGGGGTGGCCTGGAGAAAATAAACAAATAAACAAAACAAACAAGATGGAGCAAAACTATTAGTCAAACACCAAGAAATGGGATTTTCTCTCAGGATCATATTTCACATTAACAACAGTGTCTCTAAACACAGCAAAGTGTCTACATTCCGGAATTTTATTACGCATTTGTTGCTACTCTGGCGTCCTGAGTTAAACTCATTTAAACATGTGCAATGTAGTGTGATGCCATTTTAACAGTCTGCAGTCTGATATTCTGTTGGTTGCAAATAATCCCTACGTCTGGTTTCACTAACGGACAGTGTTGTTACTTTTTGCTCTTCCGCTCTACAACTTTAGAAATGAATGACTATGCATTTATCTGCCGTAGCGCTAATAAAGTCTGTTTGCCTGTTTGTCTGAATCAACATGTGCAATAAAACAAACCAAGCATGCAGTGAGGGAAGCAACATTTTAATGTGTGGATAAGTTATGTTGGTTCTCAGCTCTCGTTGGGCTAATCGCTGGCAGACCTCTTAGCTCAACTGGCCCCTATCGTGTGAATTCCCTTTGTGTGCATGACTTTTACAGGCTCAGTGCAGCTTATTCAGTACATGATTTTTTTTATTTATATATATATATATATATGTCTGCCATAGAACTGGACTAATTAAAAAGCAACCCCAATTGTCATGGCGGTCACATGTCAGGTGTCAAGAAAGGGACAGGGAGTTGTATGTGTGTGTTTGCGTGTGGCTGTCACTGCTCTAAAAGAAAGACAAACAAATGAAATGGTCAGCCATAACAAAAAAAAAACACAAGAGAAAGAGAACGAGAGAGAGAAAAAAACAAGTGAACTCATGAATTCATGAATTCATGAATGAATGAATGAAGGAGGAAAAGGAGGAGGAGGGACAGGGGGGTCACTCTGGTGACAGGGGAGAAGGGGGAGGGGCAACGCATAACCCCCTTGTTGACCTCATTCTCCAGCGACCCACCTCTCATTGTTACCTGAGGCATCTAGGACTTGGGGGGGAGAGAGAAATGTGAGAGGGGAGAGAAGAGAGAGAGAGTTAATAATTAACTAGGTCCCTCTATGGGGGGAGGGGGGGTCCTAGCTATTGTGTTCTGTGGCCCGGACTATGCAAAGAATTTGGAGAACCAACCCAGGCGGACTGTGCTGGGGTGTGTGTGTGTGTGTGTTTGTGGGGGGGGGAGGTGTGGTAACTATGGTGTGGAGCACAGAATGAGAGAATGTCCTGCTGCATTCATCCATAGATCAGAGAGAGGGAGAGGCAGAGGAGAAGGATGGCACCATTAATACAAAGTGTTGATGGAGTTGAACCGACAACGAGTTGAACCTATACAATTTCTATAACAGAAGTTGTGTTTGCCGCTCGTTGGATGGCAAGGATGGTAGTTTCTAAGTAGGAATTACATATTTTAGTTCTTTATATATTAGTAGGGAAATGTGAGTGAGCATTTTGGGAATTCGCCCTCCTCTGGTTTCAGTATATATACAGTATACATCTAAAATCTAAAACCACTATGACAACATTAACTGTTACGAAGACAATGTCTGGAGAATGGGAACTGTCAGCAACACCACACAATGCCAGACAACATTCCAGTTTCACCCCAGAAATGACCCAAAAACAAAAGTTAAGAGATTATTTTCAAGATTAGTATGGCTTGATCGCTTGCAGGTAACATAATATTTGGGAGTGTTGTTGATCTGCAGCATGAAATGCTCCGACAGCTGATTTGGGCCTTAGGTAAATTACCCTTTTGTGTACTTGCCTCCCTCTGAGATGAAAACATATTTCTAATATAATAAAGTATTTATAATAAAACAGAACATATATGATAAACATACTATAAATCAAATGGCATGTTGACATGTACAGGCACTTTTTCAGCTTTTTAAAACTTTGATTGTGCCTTTTCCCGCGACTCACTTAAACCCCTGAGTTGGTTGAACACCACCGCTCTAGTATCCCCTCGCCTCCCAGGTAGAGTCCTGGAATGCCAGTGGAAAGATATGACAATCCCACAGGACGGCCCCATCCGTCACCATCTACTACTCTTGTGGCTACAGCGCGCGGCCAGCCCACTGACGAAACCCTCTCCTATGGGCCTCTGCCCAGACTTGCCTTTAGACCGCAGCCACTATAGACCTGCTGAACCCGTGGGTCTAATCCCCCCCCCCCCCCCCCCCCCCATGCCACAAAACACCTTGAGAAGCAAACAGAAGATGGCTGGTTGTTTGATTTCAGCTGTTTCCTGTTTACAGTGGGGTTTTTTCAGATGCTACTAAATGTGTGTGGTGGGAAGATGAAAAGTCCTGTTAAGGTAAATGATAGTTCTGAATCGCCCCCCTCCTGTGGGTTTAATAAGGTTCTATTTTTCCTATACCCTTTTCATTCTATGCGTTCAATCTTGTCTACAGTCCATTGGGGGTTAACCTTGAGGTAAGGAACTGCTACTAACTGTTAACGCCACAAAGGCCCCCGCCCCCTATCAGTCTTAATTCCTTCCCCAGGTATGCTACGGATATATTTGATGGTGGTTTGATGGTGATTGGAGAAACAGCTAGGTGAATAAAATAAAGGAAACAGATTTTAAACGCTGGCCACAGGCCTGGCTTGGATAGACCGTAAGCCAAACCCCACTGAACATCGGTTTTAACCCACTGTACAGAATATTTAGTCATTTAGCAGATGCCTTTATACAAAGTGACTTATTAGGGGATTTCTTTTAAACCATACATGTCATTAAGGAGCAGGTAGGGATTTGTGCAGCTTGCTCAAGGATGCCTACAGGTTACTGTGGAAATTGGGGTTCAAACCCAGAACCCTTCGGCTGGGAGTCGAACATCCTAGCCACTACAATATTCTGTCTCCTAGTCGATAGAACACAGGCTTGGTGTTCTCCTGTTGTAGAGAAAAGGCCTCACTAACAATCTGTTTTTGAGAATCCAAGAAACAAACGAGAGTACATTGAAATAGGAAAAAAAAGAAAATCAGGGTGGAAAATAAACAGATGAAGAAAAAAGAGGAAGATTAAGAGATATAAACTACAAACGAGGAGGAGCTATTTGCTAAAGATGCATTATGGTCTTTTATCCGTATTGTGAGAAACAAACTAGGCATCTGGCAGTGTGATATAATAAGTCCTGCCCTGAAATTGGTCATTCTCATGGTTGGTCTAAATGTCTCTCACACCACAGATGAAAAAAACCCTAACAGCCGATGCCTAGCTCCATCCACTGAACTGATGCACTCATTCCCCTGAAAGTGAACTTCCTTTCCTCGTGTGATGTATTCTAATTGTGTCTATGTATGGCTACAGTCATATGCCTCAATGTAACGTGTATGGTGTGGTCATACCATATATCAGCGTTTCTCAAACTATGGGTGAGTCAGGCAGAGTGTCTGCTGGGCTGTACTCCAGCTCTTCAAAAGTTTTTTTTTTTTTTTTACAATACTATAGTATTGTATAAACTGTTTCTCATGTTTCGTGATGTGTACGGTCATTGACCAATCAGAACACAGAATTTTCAGTCAACAAAACACATGTCACATCACTCACAGCCACCGATTGAAAACTTAATTTGGACATTAATTTGTATTTTAATATAACAATTCTGTAGATATATTTAGAGTTTATGTAGGTCAAAGATGGCCCCAGATGCTGAGGGTCAAGCACTACTGGGCCCTGGCTTAAATATATGAAACGCAGATGAGTGCACACACACACACAACGCATGTACAAAGTCTCCGTGTTTCATTGTCTGTGCACAGCAAGGTAACCTGCATTCCTCAAACGGCGGGGGCTGTTTCCTATCCAGGATGTCAAGGGGATATTCTTGGCGACTCCCAGGGATAATTTCTGCCTACTTGCATATGAACCAGATGCAGTTTTTCACTATTCCAGACATCCACACTCAGCGGTTTTTAATCGCCCTCGGAGGCCGGAGAGAACGGACGCAGGGTAACTCAGCTCTGGTGTTGTTCCATTGTGTCCCCATGTCCTCAAATTAATGAAAATGTCACATTGAAGGAATATAAAGAGCTGCTTTATAAACGGTGTGTGTTTTGTGTGTTTCCAAAATATTTAGCAAACAATGCTTCGGCAACATAGTGAGCCTAAGAAATGTCTCCAAGGGATAATTTATATAAATTGGAAACGTGGTCTGGAAAAGTAGAATTTCCCCAACGATTTGGTCAAATGACTTCAGACATGAATGAATGATTTGAGCAGAAGATAACTACTTTTAACCATTTCATACATAAATGTTTTGGCTGAAAACTGAATGTAAATGTTAACATAACATGGTTTCTTACCGTTGGGGAACTTCGCTCAGCCTCTCCGTAGCCACTTCCAAACCCTGAAGCCTGACAACATGGAAGAAACAAAACGTTTAACGTTTTAACATTTAAAAACTGTTCATATAATGCAACGGTAGTGCTATGCTAAACACACAATGTACAGTCAATACACACTGTGAATTTAGCCTACAAAGCCAGTGTCCGGAAGGCTGATTCTTCTAATGCTATTATACAGTTTTTCTGCTTTAATTTGTGGTTTGCGCAACTTTCACTGCGTTCAAAAATGTTCACAAAGGGAACTAAGCTCTGAAAGATATATCCTAATGACAAATGAAGAGGGTAACATGGTGATATGACAACGCCATTATTCTATTTCAGGTCCAATAAACTTAGTTGGCGCCCAGCTTTGGATAACGACATCAATTAAGATGAAAGGGGCATGGCCAGGTACCCTTTATGTTTCTTCTCCTGATCACGATGTGGAAAAAAGTCCAACATTGTTGGAGGGACTTTGTTCAGTTTGTCACAAAGGCCTTTTGGTGTTTGGTGGTTTTAGCGGCCGAAACAGCTGCTAGGGCTAAGCTTTGTAGGCTGAGTAAACTGTTGTTGTTTGGTGCACCTGTGTTTGTGTGTCTTGTAATTGTGTTTTTGTGTTTGGCTTTGAGTGGCCTGTGTTTCTTTTCTTTCGGTTTTTGTGTGTTCATCCATGTATATAGTATATATATATACTATATATATTGAGATTAAACTGTGATCTACTGTTTGTTATTTCACTATTACTCTCCAGGACCTGATGGTGGATTGGATGTGACGTGCCTCTTAATTGTACTCCTTCTAGTTCACGCACTATATATTTTGGAATGTGACAATACAATTATTGGATACAAAGAATCAAAAAGGGAGTTGTTTTTGCAGACATACAACTAAGTAGCTTTCTTAAATGTGTGTGTTTTTTAAGTTTCTGATTCAACACCATTCATATTAAGTTAATATTTGTGCAGAATATGTGCGACCAGTATCAAAAAATAATCCTGTAATCTGTAATCTGTTAGTTCAGCCTTCAGACCACTCACCACATCCGTGTCATCCTCGTCTTCCTCGCAGTGTCTCTCGGCAGCGTTGGGGTCCCCTACCACTCTGAGCTCCCCGATCACCCCCTAAACGCACAAACACACACACACACACACACACACACACATACACACACACACAAATTAGAAACAAAATCACAAAAACATTTTGATAGATATTACAGTGGATATTTAAATTTGCTGAATATTATGTTTGGACAAACTATCCGATACCTACGCTCACCCATAGCTACGCCACACATGCACGTAGTCAAGCGCTCATTCTTAACACAGACATGTTACTAACAGTATATTTACAGTACACATCTCATGAGCACATTCCAGTGGAACATGCCTGCTACTATGTTCCTCAACACAAGCGTGGAGAGGGCTTAATTCATGTACACAGTTTACAGACAGAACGCAATGGGAGAGCCTGGGAGACGCCACTGTTGATAACTACACAGGTTTCATGGCAGTCTCTTAACAGGAAACCCACACGCCCAATTACATGCCTTAATGCAATGTGCCGGCCAATCAGATTGTGGACAGCGTGGCGGGATTCCAATGCTTCCCAGGGTGATTAGTTTGACCCTCATGTCGGAGGTCATCCATGTTAACATCATGAGACAGGTCTCACCGCGCGATGCTTGAAGAGGACTTTCATCATCAACAGGGAGGCCTAAATGACCTGTGTTTTCAATCATCTGACTTGGAACAAATTCATCATCTTTTTAATTGAATAGAAAAAATAATGAGTTGAGTAATGATGTACTTTATTAATCCCAGATGGGAAATGTGGGTAGTTGTAGTAGTAGGGTGGTAGTGCTAGTAATAGAAGTATGGTGTTAAAATGATGACTAGAAAAACTGGTACAATTTATTTTCTGTATGCCAAAATAAAAGTCCTGACCGGAAAGACTTGGCTTGTATATATACAAAACATAAATATTTAGTAGCTTAAAAGAACAAGCTTTGGCCAGTCATGATGTGATTAGGCTAGATTCAATTTACAAGACCTGTGACGCAGACAAAGCAAGGGAGGTCGACAGAATTACAGCTGGATTTGAAGCCTGGGAGTCTTGGGAAGTCAGTGTGTATGCTAAGCTCTATGTTATTACATACAGAGGGTTTAAACTCCGGAACTTTCCATGACAAAAACATCGAAACATTGACTCTATAGGGCACATCGGGTCAATGAAACAATGCAGTGTTTTTCCAATGAGGTACGAAGAGTAAGATCAAACCTAATATTAAAAAAGAGACGTATGTTACTGCAGTTTGGTAGATCCTGCCAAAGGAAGACCACCTCAGACAGTTTAGCACGGGGGGGGGGGGGGGGGGGGGGGGGGGATTCAAGTATCTCTTAAGTCAAAAGATGGGTTATAATTATGGGATACAGAATATTTGCAAAACAGTACGAGAACAAATAACTACCAACAGCAAATACATTTGCTTTCAATTTTAAATATACTCGTAAATATAACTTTGCCTCAATATATTACCATTTAGTACTTAATGTGAGTTACGGGTTAGGGATTAATTAAGCACATCTTAACTAATATACATGTTCTCTCACACGTGAGGGGCCCGTGTACAGTGCTGAGAGGTTTTAGTGTGATCGCTAATTCACTAGGGCTTTGGTGCATTCCAACAGAAAGTGTCTGAGATCATGGTTGAGACTATGGTACCATGGAATGGTATGAGGCTAACTGAGCAAGGGCGCTACATGCACAAGAATAATCATGTTGGCATTAATGTTGGAGCAAATACAGTTTTCACTCTGCAATTTGTAGCCATCCCATGGTCTGGGTTTCATAATACTGTTGCTTCTGTTCTACACAATCAAATTGATTGTCCGCTTGGTTTAAGAATCCAGTCCAGCGAGTCTTATGATCTAACGTTACGCCGGGGGATATTCTGCCAAAGGTCTATCCACCCCCGGGGTCATGGAGCATCTGTCTCACTGTGTTTACTATCCACAGACCAGGTCAAAGGTCGTCGGGGTCAGATACTGGTCTGTACAGAAGTCAAGCCAGCAGGGATTAATTGCACCCCAAACTGTGAGAGCTAGCAATTATTTTGAGTCTACTGAAAACATGAGGATAGTGTGGCACAGAACCTTTTTCTTTTTGACATAGTTATGATTCAGGGGCCGGCAATTCATGCGATGAAATCATGCATCGGTTATTATGCACTCTGAAGACAGACAAACAGATTTATTGAACCATATATGTCGCCCCCAAAAAAAGTATTTCCTTTCAATTTTTGTTAAGGTACATGTCCTTAAGGGGGAGGTTGGGGTAAGGCCATCTTGCTCAAGGCAGACATAGACCGCAGCAGACATCGGGTTTTGAACCCAGAACCCATTCAGCATCAACACCCTAACCACGACACTAGCCTCGCTTCATTCATCGTGAGCAATCACGTGCTGCTATCCCGTAGTAAGCGTCTCAATCAAACACATTCATCTCCGTACCAGGAACTTATCGGTGTCGGCTCCTCCGGCCTGGCCCACGAACACGCCGGCCCCGGCCTCCAGCTCCATGCCGTCGGGGGACCTCTCGAAGCGCACCACTTGGGGCTCCATGTCGCAGTTGAGGTAGAAGGTGACCTTCTCGTCCTGCACCGCCAGGGAGAAGCGCGTCCACGTGTCCCGCATGGACGCCACGGTGAAGCGGGCCGCCTCGTACGACGTCTCCGAGTCGGGCTCCGTGTAGTACAGCACCACGCCCTGCTTGCCCCCTTGCACCTCCGACAGCTTCACCCCCACGTACATGATCTGCTGCGCGGCGTCCGTGACGGAGAACACCACCCCCCCGCGGTCCGAGGTGGGCTTCAGGTGGAAGGTGAGGGAGAAGTCCCGGTAGAAGGGGCTGGGGAAGTGGGCGCGCGCCAGCTGGCCCGTGTTGGCGTCGGGGCCGAAGACGTAGCTGGGGTTGTTGTCGGGGCCCGTGACCCGGGTGATGACGTCGGGAGGGGGGTCCCCGATGAGCTGCAGCAGGGTGACCCCGCTTTCGTCTGGAGGGAGGAGGGAGGAGGAGGAGGAGGAGGAGGAGGAGGAGGAGGAGGAGGAGGAGGAGGAGGAGGAGGAGGAGGAGGAGGAGGAGGAGAAGAAGATGGAGGTGAGAACGTGGATCAGGAGTTAAACTTTGCGTTGATGAAGAATACAAGTGGGTTTATTTCAGGGAGGGCTGCATTTCAGGGAAGGATGTTAGTCCCCCCGTCTTTATTAGTCTGTGGGTATGTGAGAACTTGGGTGACTGGAGTGCGTGATTGTAATGCAGTACGATGGACTGCAATCACAATGTAAGATGCAGCTTGGGAGAACGTTTTTTTAGATATTTCCTAGTCAAAGGATCGGTCTTCAATCACTTGATAACCATCACTAAAAACACAAAACATAATCCACATATATATGATATACAACTGTCAATTCACACAGCATACGGAACAGAACAAAACAGATTTGTCATGATTTTATAAACACCTATTAAGTTACTTCATTACTTTCAGAATGCTAGCCATCACAGAAACAAAGAGGACTAAATACAAACAGCCCCAAAAATATGTCAGCTGAAGTAAAAAAAACACTGACTTGGCTATCAAACGTACAAAAACGTCTCCAAACATCGAGAAAAAACATCATGAAAGATGTCTGTCCTGGGAACAACAAAAGCAGATCGCTTTAGCAGGAGGTATCAATTTCGTGGAAAGAAAAAAAAAGTTTACAACTCTTGTCTCACAATCTTACCCACCCACCCGAAAACCACAGCAACGAAGCCATAACTGACAAGGGAGATGAGGGGGATTCCACAGCAGCCCAGGACCGATTGAAACGCTGTGATCATTGTATATAGGGTGAAAAATGCAGTTCCTTGAGCTCAAAGAACCAAGTGGTGACCTGTTTCAGGTGACCGTCTGATTGTCTGATCGAGTATAAATGTACAAGTCCCTAACACATTGAGTAGTCAAGTCTAGTCCAGTCCAGTCCAGTCCAGTTCGTCAGTCCAGTCTGACGAAATTGGCCGATTGACTTGAATTAAAGTGGAGATTGACTTGGTAATGTGATTACTTACTAACTGCTCAACATTCAGGTACACTAAATACTCAATAAAGACCACTGTGATGCAATCAATTAACCAAAACATGTTGCCAATAACACGCTCGTGTCCATTTATAAACCGTACTACAAGGAGCAACATGAAGTAACACAAACATATTCAATTCTCAAGATGAATTCCCTACGGCCCAAGTCATTGCTTTCCACGACATCTGCTGACTGGGGTATGTCCCGGGACATAAGGGCCAGCAGATGGGTCCATCTGAATGCCCTCCTTAGCATTCAGAGGGGTCATCCAGGGTAACTGAATCCTCAGTTACCCTGGATGACCCGGACCCGGACCCTGTACTTGACCAGCGTCAAGTACTCAGAAATGTTTTGGAAATACACAGAGGACAAAGAGCCAAAGTGTGATGACAAATACCGTGTTATGGGTTTTAAATTTGTTTCAACGAAAGGACAAAACTGTCCTAAAATACGTCAAGGGCCTTTGAAGCAATGCTGCAGTATGATGACTGACGAAGCAGCTCTACTGCTTCGTTCAAAGCTATCGTGGACGGATATGAGTGGTACAGATCTCTATATGCTACAGGTGGCTTTGTTTAGAGACAAAATACAAAAGAAAAATGACCTGCACCTCTTTGTGGACCACTTTCAAATGAACAGTATCAAATATTTCCCCAAGATTTCTGTACATTCTTCCTCCCTGGGAACAGAGGGCAAACTCAAATGAAGTTACTATCAGCTTACCTCGATAGTTGTTTTGTCGACTATATTGTAAAAGAAAATGTAGTATGAGAGATGCATATGGTGTGTATAATCTACGTATCACAAATGTATAATTTTCCAACCATTATTAAAAGTGAATACTACTCCAGAAGATACCTCTCTGTACCCTGTGGGATGTGGTAGTACATTGTGTCTTGCAGCCTTCCCACCAGATGTTGACTCCGATAAGGTAAGAATAAGACAGCCTAGAGGGTCTTCTGACAGCTTGTAATTGGCAAGTCTACACAGGCCCCTGTGTCTTGCACCTCCTCACACCCAACCACCACCCGCCCACCCCCCCCCCCCCCCCCCCCCCCACCTCCCCAACTCCCCTCACTCTTTAATCCTGACCTGAAGAGACTTGGAAAAAATGAAAAAAGAAGACTCTTAACTTTGACAAAAATGTATCCGTCGTGTGAGTCAGAAATGCTTTCCGTTACACGGAGTGAAGTCCCATGCCTCCAATGTCACAGTTGACATGCCAGGCTTTACTGATCTGGAAAGAAAACGTCTGTATCGAAGGTGGTTTGGTTGAACAGGATCCTTGTCGTAACATTGTATGAAAACGTATTTGAACTCCAGTGAACCAACTGAACGAGAGACATTAACGACATCTGGTTCATCTGAAATCCCCCCCCCCCCCATCCGCCAAACAAACTGAAGCTGAGACATTCTTTATAGACGCTATTTCAACTGTATCTTTAGCAACACTATTATTATGTCTTACCTTACTTAAGTCTTAAGTACGTGTGACTGCTGTGTGCGTGATTGTGTGTGTGAACGTTTGTGTGTGTTCCAAGAATTCAAACCCACACTCCTAATTACCGAAAATAGTGTACATGCTATCCAGATGTGTTGTATTTGGGCTACGCTCAACATGTGATGCCTGTTCTTTGACTTCATTTAAGCGGCAATATCAAAGCAAACCAGAATAATAAAAAAATAATATCAGAGAAATGTTTATGTTTATGCCAACAAAAGTTTTACGCAACCCAAAGATCTGTGAAATTATGAGTGGGTCATGATTTTTCATTATTCTAGACCTTAATCTTCATCAAGACATCATATCCCACAATGCATTAGGATTATAGTGTTATTTATTCTCCAAGGTTGATTATCTGACTGAAATTAAAAACATATTTCTGTTAAAGGTACAATATGTAGCAAATGTTATAACAATGTTATTTGGACTGCAGTACCCATTTCAAACGGTCAGTGTCAATGTAACATATTGTAGCTTTGATTCAGACTTAATCATCAATTTATATTGTAAGTTGTCAAAGAGCACAATGATCATGATTGACCAGCTTCAAGACTAAAAATGTTGTGGATTCCTCTAAAATGCAGTCATTGTCAACAAAAGCACAACGACAAAATAAGTTATTATTGACTGTTCCAAAAGAGTTTGAAGAGCAGAGGGTTCAACATTAGCATTTTTAAGACCTATCTAAATTCAGCTCCTTCAAAAAGCTTTTGTTAACCAAAGACTTTCATAAAATGGTATTCTCTGCCAATTAGAGAGAGAGGACTGAAGACGTGTCAGTGAATAGATGCTGGCTAAATTGATGGTGTCAGCTTTTCATGTCTGGAAAGCTATTAACCAACCAGGGAAGATATACTGCCATTTTCTTTCAACTCTTTTATATGTTAAGCGGTAGAGTGGTGACTTAGCTGTCCACAGAGTATAAGCAGAAGAACATATCCTTTGAGGCTTACTGCTGTCAAATTACTAAATTAGTTTTGAGCGGTTATTGAATAGAAAGTCAGTAGTGCCTCCAATGGTGGCATTAGGACTGTCTGCATGGTAGGACCGGCCTTGAGAACATGGGGAACATCTGGAGTTGGGGTGAAGACCTTGGTGGTTTGTAATGGCTAGTTTGACACTTATCAAAACGACAAGGCAAACGACAAGGGCAATGGTCCCTTTTCTGACATTGCCGAAAGCGAAGTATTGGTCTTGACCTGTGCTTTTGTGTTTTCTTTTGTGTCCTTTTTCATTTCCCGCACACCAAAGTTGAATGACTATCCAGTAGTTGAATAACTTCCACTTGAAACACGTGCACTGCCCGAAGCCCGTCAGCAAGTAAAACAAAGGGATTCTTTTTGAGTAGAGACCATTACATTTAGTCACAAGATGACTAAGCTGGCTCTTGGCATGTTCCCCGTTAAAATTAGAAATGACTTATTTCCATATTTTCGTTATCCTGCTTACAAGGCTAGGATGAATCATCTAGGATGGGATCAGTTGATTTGGTGAAAGCTGATCAGAGTTGACCATGTTTTAAACCGTAGAGCCACAACGAGCTGCACTAAACACTTAACACCACTGAACTTTGGTTCTCAGGTGATCTTTCAGCAGACAATATGCAGGCGGTTAACAGTCCGACTGTTTTAGTAAGACTTTAACTGAATATCGTCTGTGCATTGAAGCAAGGTATTTGTTTGATAACAATTATAGGCTATGGATAACAATAAAAGTGTATTGAAATATATCCATGCTTAGAATTATAAAGTGCCTCTGAAAAGCAAGACAGTTGTTATCCCAGCTGCTGAGATTGAATCTCCAAGACAAAGTAATATGATACTGCTTAACTCATCTACACTCAATGTCACTTAAAATGTTCCATAACACGCAGCCTAAACCTAACCTTACCAAGAAGTACCAAGAAGGGCATGAAGAAGAAGAGCCTTCTACATACCAAACAAATACATATTCTTACACATAGTGGGGAGGAAAACAAGCCTATGGGTGAGAACATGGTATTAATCAAACAAAGCAGCAATATGGCTGTTCCAAAGAAGCTTTGTTAGGACTTATTCTTTCTCGTTCCGCTGCATTACAAAACAACAGGGGGTGGAGGATTGCAATGGGTTTCTGGCCCAGAAGAACTTGAGAGTACTTCGTGTCCATAATTGGGATTGCCGGTCTGCCAACAGATTGTTTCTCTGGCAGAACCTCCTGCTAGCGTAGGGGTGCCAGCCTCGGGTTTGAATGTCATGAGATGTAATAGAAACACTCACTCTTTGGGAGACCAGGTTCGGCTAATCAGCGATGAGGGAGTAAGTACACTCTGATACAAACTCACTGTGTACACCGCTTAAGACTATAACGAGACCAGCACATGATCTTTACTATATTAAATTGCTTTATTCTCTTTTTTTCCAGACAGCGTGGTTGTTGTTTTATTTTTTTCGCATTTCATAAACAAAGGCAGAGATGTCCTTTTAAATTCATCTCATTCTGACAGCGGGTAATGGTGCATGCTAAATAGCCCACTGTGTTTCTATTCATCACCATAATAACAGATACCCAGATGTATGCCACAACACTTCATATTTCAGAGACAGGATTGGCAACAATGGATATATGTATAAAAAAGTACATCATTAAAAGAGCTATTGTCTGCTAACAATCCTCTGTCATGCCAGCAGGGTGCCACCCACCCCGTCCCTTCCCTATTGTAAGAACTAAAGCATCTCAAAGACCTCTCACTAAGCACTCAATGTCTTCACCATCTTCCCACGGACAGGAATGAACCCCGCAAATGCACATGTATATTTTGGGATGTATCCACAACGAGCCATAAAGTGCATTGGAATAGCCTTGCCATTACAAATTGTTAAATGATGGACACATATTGACCCTAAACAGCTTTTGAGTAAAGATTCTAACTGAAGCCCAATGATTGGTGGGTCATAAATGAAGAGGTGTGATTGGTGCTAAAACCATAAGGGCGGGGACGTTGTATGTCATAAATAGAAATAGACCGTTGTCCTACTCCAACATGAAGAAAATGTGACTTCAGATAGTGGAGAGGAAGAAGTGTCTGTTGAGGCATCCAAGGCACTGGATCTGTGACTGGAGAAGGTTGTGTGTGTGTGTGTGTGTGTGTGTGTGTGTGTGTGTGTGTGTGTGTGTGTGTGTGTGTGTGTGTGTGTGTGTGTGTGTGTGTGTGTGTGTGTGTGTGTGTGTGTGTGTGTGTGTGTGTCAGTGCTTGTGTGAGTGTGTGTGTGTGTGTGTGTGCGTTCATGTGTGGATGTGTCAGTGTATATGTATGTGCATGAAAGTGTATATGTGTGTGTGTATGTGCACGTGTGTGTGTGCGCGCACGTGTGTGTATTCAGTGAGGAAGAGAACTCTAGTACGAGCCACCAAATCTCTTCAGATAACCTTACCAGGGACTAATAAACAGGGGGCAGAGCGAGCTAAACCTAAAACCAGAGTTGTGTGACACTTTAGCCTGCCTATTGAGCTGTGACCTCATTGGCCTGAATGCTAAAAGCCCCCCCGACCCCCAAAACCATTACCACAGTTAAGAATTTACCTGTTGTGGACACGGGTTGCTGCAGTTCATTGGACATTAAGACCAAACATCCTCTCTCCCGCTCTTTCTTCGTTCATTAAGTTAAATGGTTCACTCAAATAGAAACCAGGGCTTCTTTTTTTCTTTTCGTATGTGAATAGCCAACTTTAAAATACAACTTGAAGTCAATCAGTAGTGTTCCTGGTTTAGTCAGGTGAGTGAAATAAATCTGGGTTGTGTGAGAGATCAAACAGAGAGTGATAACAGACTGATACGTTTTATGAATACAGGCTTGCTTGTAAATTGAACACTTTGACACTTTTATCCAAAGCCGTTTTTGTCACGTCATCAATGAGCAGATAGAGGATAGGCATCAAGGACGCCAACTGGTAGAGAGTGGAAATTGGGGTTCGAAACCAGAAGCTTTCGGTTGGGAGTCAAACACCCTGTACACCTAAATACTGGATATCTCATTAGCTGTATTGGCACGAAATGAAACACTTTAGCAGGCATACCTCATTTGTATCTCAAAAATGAGCTACACCTCATTTTGCCTCCAATGAAGAATACCAGATGTGGTAGGTGGGTAGGTTTGTCAAATTATATGTTCGAGATTGCGGTACCTTTGCCTTTCTAGCCACCAGCGGTTTACAAAACTGATAACCAATGAATCCTTCACCTCGGTGTCACTGAGACCGGGGCCCTAGCACCAAACCAGACATGTCGTGATGCCGGCGTTTGGCTCATTCTTTAAGTACTTTCTCCCCCCAGGGGGTGAAGATGGTGACCGGAGCTCAGTAGTTTCATTAGCCTCAGGGTTTGTATGGTGTCGGGTGATGAATGTTCATCGACATTCCCTGAATACTTCCCTACACGCCTAGCTACTGCTTACACTAAACACGGGATGCTAGGTAGGGGAAAGAAAAACCTTCCAGAAGAGACGATAAATTATGCCACATGATGATCGATGATCATATTGGATATTTAACAGTATTAAAAGGTGGATACAACAGGTAATATTTATAAGTCATATGTGGTAATTTACCCTTTGGTTGTATTGATGTAGACTGACATACATATTGACATATGTCTGAGCGGCGGTTTATTTAGTGTCCGGGTCAGAGTGAGGGTTAGGCTTCCCGGACACCTATAGTATAACGCTACGGCGTGTGGCGCATTTCATATACAACATCGCTCATTATAACGCTCATACACTACGAAGGTACTAAAAAAGTATCACAAAGTTGCCGTGGGTGGTAACCATGGGGATAACACCCCCCCCCCCCCCCCCTTCCTAAAACTCTCTACCAAAAAATATTTGTATACCTTTTGACTGGGAGTCAAACTGTAGTGGTTATACCCAGCCTTGTAGGTGTCCTCACTACAAGAACAAATGAAGGCTACCGATTACTTTCTAAGAGCGATAGAGCCCGCTCTGTTGCCATGGCATCCTAACCAGATATAGATATCTTGTCCACTTTAAACTGTCAATACGAGGGAGCTGTTAGACAGCTAGCAGAGCTGTAAAAAGACAACGTTTGTACTTCCATTGATAACACGGGACACAAAGAGACAGACAGAGAGAAAGACAGGGAGAGAGCATCCTAGAATGGAAACTATAGCAGAACATGGCCGGTTATAGTCATGTTAAACATCACAGATTAATGTTTCTTTTTTGTTTGTTTTGTTTGCTGGCATCTTATTAAAATGGAGAATATTCTTCTTGATTATAAGGGAAATGGATCTGTTTTTCTCTTGCATCGTATTGCAGGAGAGGTCTTGGGAACAAAATCATAATGAATATCACAAGCCAAGGGGCTTGTCAAAAGTAATACAACCAAATAAAACATTTATACACTACAGCTTTAGCTTAAATGAAAGTCATACATTAGACTTATGTTTCCACCGTTTACATGGTAAACCACAAATGAAAAGATGATTATTATCAATTCATAACAATGAACGAGAAAAACGTTTACAAAGGTGCCTGCAAGGCAAACCATTGTCATTCGAGATATGTACATTTCCATGCCAAAGTATAAGGAGAGGGAAATAGGGGTAGGGGTGTGTAAGAAACATAAACACATCTGTAGAATAACTACTAATGTCCACATGTGCTTCTTTTCTGATAAAACAATTTCCTGTTGAAGAGGCACATATATTTTGGTTCCAATGGGAGTTTAACCAATTTGTTTTGAATTGCAGGGCTGTTTAACGTGACCACTTTTTCAATTCACATCCACGAGTGCCAGGGATGAAATGCTTCATCTGAAACATTACCCTTACGCTGCCCTTTAAAAACCTGCTGTCAGCAAACAAACTCTCAGAATATTGGACAGCAGTATATGCATAAAGAAAAGTGCCTGCAGCTTAGTTGTAGTAAAGCCGCCTGAAATCTAGCCTCGATTTCATGTGTGTGTGTGTGTGTGTGTGTGTATGTGTGTGTACAATTTATCACGTGCAACAAGGGAAGTACAAGGGAAAACATAGACATGCTCCGAGGTAAACCAGTAAGCACTGTAGGTAGCGCTTATGCCATGCTTTTTAAGCTTATGTATTTAGCTTCATAAGAATGAAATGCAAATACAAAGCTTTCAATCCATCTCGCCATGCAGAGAAACCCAGCGAAGTAGTTTAAACGTTTTAAAAATCAAGAAACCGGGTGACAAAGCCAGACAAACTGGGAACGTGGAGTGTTTTTTTGGGGTGTTTTTTAGGGTTGGGGTGGGTGGTTCGGAGGGGGGACAAACTGGTTAAACAACCTGGTTTACAGTGGATCCCTATTTTAAATACAGAGGATCCATTCCACCAGTGGGTTACCTTTCTGGTTACTAAGTGACAAACACTGGGACTCAGGGTCCTGGCCGTCGGGCAGAGTGTGGCACTCCACCGGGAGGCGTCCCTCATCCAGGATGGTCCAGCAACTGTCCCGTAACACTTCGCACGAGTTCCTGCAGGGCAGCCGGGCCCCGGGGCCACACTTTGGCACCAGCAGCAGGCAAAAGAACCATTCCAAGCTATGGTGGCAACGGGAACGCAGCAGCCAAGCCCACTGGCTAAAGTGGGCATGGACCCCCTCTACGGAGCTATGGTTGAAGTGATTGGGCACCGCAAAGCTTTTCCGGCCATCGAAGGAGCAGAAAGGAAGGGTGGTTTCTGGGAACAAGCAGTGCTGTGGTTCCACCACCGGCCCCACCATTGTTCCAGTTGCAGGTTTTTTGCTTTCAAGAGGAGCCAGGCTGGATACAGCTGTTGGGCTAGCAACAGGTTTCTGCCTGGATAAGCTATGCTGGTGGCCGGCCTTTGGTGTTTGGATAGCGTCTAAAAAAGGATAAATTGAGTATGATTGATTGGTCACCAATGAACCGCTAGTGACTGATGCCTGGGTGGGCCGTGGTGAAGGGGTTGTTCTGGATACTGGGGTTGTTATTGATTTCCCTTTAGCTTCTGTGGGTTGAAGATTTGAGTGATTAGTTTCAGGGGTAATTGGTGTTTGATTTGTCAACAGTATCTGACTGAGACTGGCTTGGCTAGGACCATGTTGTTGAGAGGATGGAGATGGACTAGGGGATGACTGAAAAGTTTGCTCTATGTGATCTATATTTTTTGTGTTGCTTGCTGTTGAGTTTTGATTCATAACTTGGGTTAGTAAATCATTAAAGACAGTGTATTCTGTTGAGTTAATTTGGCTGACATTCCAACTAGAGTGAGTTTTGTTTTTGCTTACTATTACAACGTTGCTAAAGTCTTCAAGAGAAAGATTGTAATATTGATGGTTTCCTACTGAATCAAGAAGAGCCCGTCTCTCACGTGTTTTACTGCTGAAAACAGTCTGTCTACTTTTTCGAGGGTCAGATTTTACTGCATTTCTCCCAGCAAGGTCACTACCATAACTCTCAACTACAGACTCTTTATGGTAAGCAGGCATTCCCTCTCCCTGTTCTGATACCACTTCAGACTCAAATGCAGGCTCAAACGCAGAGGGCTGCCCTGAAAAGGTCAAAGGATCAGATGCTCCAAAACCCATACCTTCTGGTGATGAGGAACCATTACCCAGTTTCTCCGCGTCTGTTGGAATGCCAGAGGTGACATTTTCAGATTCCCCATTCTCTGGTTGGGAATCCTTATTCTCTGACTGGGAATCCTCTTCCTCTGGCTGGGATTCCTCTTCTTGTGGTAGGGACGTAGGCCTCACGGTGGTCAGTTGAAGCGCTTCTGTCGTCGGATCCCGAGTCGGTGCAAGTTTACGGATCTCAATTGTGACGTCGGCGATCTCTGCTCCGACACCTGTAAGGTTCTCCGTTGGCTGCTCTGGTTCTTCGGTCCCGGCCGGATTCCCAGAAGAACCCTGGGGAGGGTCCACTGTTGTGGCAGGAAGTGTCGTCTCGGACTGACCCCAGAACCAAGCGTGGCCTCTGCCCGTCCATAGGGCCACCACTAGCAACACCAGCTGAAGCTCTACCCTCATTTTAGATGTGCTGGAACGGATCCCGCCGGCTTAGTAAGACTCCTGGAGTGAACTCTAACACAACCACAAGGCCACTGCCTGTCCACACCATGCACCGACACCCACCCACCCACACACACACACACACACACACACACACTTTATCCCAGCTCAGCTACAGAGTCCCGTTCTCTCCACCACACACACACACACACACATTCAAAGGCGCTCAGACACACATGCACCCAGGCCAGGCAAGGAGTAAAAGTGAAGAGGTTCTTCTTCATTCAAGGGAGTGTAAAGTAGGCACTGGGGGGGAGGTGCCCTCCTTTTCGGCTCTCCCCACTAATATATTTCTTTCCTCCGACTCCTCCTCCTCCCTGATTCTCCTTTTGTCACAGTGCTGAAAAGAAGGGCTTCTTCCCTTTGACTGTTTTACAGAGAGAGGCGGAGGGGGCTGTGGGCAGTTTGTTCTCCTTGACTTATTCGTTGAGTTCAAACATGATTACAAACAAAACCCCTAAAGGAAGGAGGAAAAAGGGATCTGCATGAAGCTTTACTACACACACTGAGACAGAAACTGGAAGGAATGAAAAACAAAGATAAGAAGTCGTGATCTGCGTCATGTTCAATAAAGAACAGAATGCTATGATGTCTGTGTCGGGTTGGGAATGTGGAGAACTACATAAAACAGCATTTAACAATGTTTTACCTTCACCCACCAAGTGTAAACAAAACGCCTTCACTGGGGTGGTGTCTCTCCAACCCCCAGTGTGTCAGCCGGCCTGCACGGCCCTTTCATCAAATCTTTTGACTTCCTCCGCACACTTCATTTTCTACCCTGTTTGCTCTCGTCTTGTTTTCCTCTGCCTGTGGTCAGACCAGACCATAATCCAGGCCTCAGTGTCTTGTCCCGACTGGCTTTTCTACGCAGACCAGTTGACAGAGACCCTCGACATCTGCCGATGGCAGGGCTTAGTGATAAAAGGAAGAGGGGTCCGTGGCGGGTCCTCCTCTCATATCAGTGGGCTTAAAGAGAAAGGGCGGCGTGGTCTGTCTGCTAAGGCACCTGTTGATGAACAAACTCTCAGTTCATTGGTGGTGGAGGAGGGGTGTTTAAACAGAAATGTTTCTTGGGCTCAACAGGGTGGGTGGGGGTGGGGGCGGGGAGGGGGGTCCTCCTCTGCATAGTTAAGGGTCATTGGGGGTCCCGGTGACCCCATTCGGAAAGATGTGGTTGTTTGTTTGGATGTCAAAGGGAGGAGGACAAGAACATCTAGAATCAAGAACGGGAAGCTTTGGTGTGTCAGGCCCTTTGCGTTTGTTTGTAATACAAAAGATGAAGAGCGAAATGGATGGAGAAAAGCTTTGTTTAAAAATTATACTATATATATAGTTATATATAGTTATATATAAAAATTATATTATATATATATTTATATATAGTTAAAGTATAATGCTATTATACTATAACCGTAAGTAGTACTAAATACTTAATAGTGCATCGTCTTGTTGACAGGCCAATGCCAAACCAGCCAGTAATAGCTGGTTCTTGCTGCCAATGCAGATGAGATGTACCAGGGGGATTGAGGCAGCCAGAAACATCCTGCTCCAACCGTCCCTCCCTTCTCCATCTCCGGTGGAGAGTCCCCCCGCACCCAGCGCCTCCTCACTCACCATGTTCCCTTCCATCTTTAAGTACACATGATATTTCAAAAGCCTAGCAACCCATAAAAACCCAGTCATCAAACACGTCGAGTCGACAATAAACAACAACCACCACTGCCGGCACAAGAACACCATCATCTGGGGAATTTGTGACAACCCCCCCCCCCCCCCCCCCCCCCAGAAAATGCATTATTTTGAAGAAGGAAAACATCCCTGAAGGTATCTAGATGGCATGAGAGTCAAGGAGGAGGGTAGTGTTAACAGAGGTTAGCAATCTGTCAGAAAAGCTTTGGGTGGCCAGGAATATCCCCACGTCACTCTTGTCACCTTGTCAAGGCAGAGCACCAGGAAAGGGTTTGATTATTTGTAGGAAAACCTGACACGGGGATTGACACAAATTGGACCAGGATGGCTGGTCTTTCATGTCTGCGACTTGAGTGACAAAGTCTTGGCCCTTTTGACACAGGAAATCTGCTAGGATAACAATGCTAGGAATATACCTTGCACTGAGGGGGGGGGGGGGGGGGGGGGGGGGGGGGAGTTTGTTCGACCTCAATGTGGCATTTCATCGACCTAGCGCCCCAGCTTAATCACGGGAACCACTCTGTGAACCTCAGGAAAAACACACACAAACAGAGAGACAGGTTTCCTGTTTGCAACTGGCAATGACAGTCAAGACCCCTGGAAGGTATGCACACTTCAGTGTTAAACAAATGGAAATACAAGTGATTGAAATGCAACATAGCCAACCTCTCCTTCTCTTGGTTGTATATATCCCACAATATCCATTGTGGGGCGAACACACTTCATTAAAAACCCAGACCAGTAAACATAATTGGTTGAAGAGTTCACACACACTTAGCTCAATTGTACAGGTTAAGAGCTTGGGCAAAAATAAAGATCTTATATGACTATCGACTACCATAATCCACCTGTTGAAATCAAATGGGAACAAAGCTGACCTGAACAGAATCTATGCACTCGATGGAAGGGTATTATTCAGTGTAGGCACTTCTGATAAATTGATTTCTATCCATTACGCTCTCCAGAATCAGTCCTTCGTTCATGCTAATTTTGTTTAATTAAAAAGATGCCAGTCACATTCCGTCCACTTGTTCCTCTGCATTTAAGACCCTACCAACCCCCCACCAGTCACCAGTCACCGACCCATCCCCCCAGACAGACACACACGCATGCATGCACGCAAACACACAAACCCACATGCGCATCCACCCACACATGGCTCCTGTGGAGGTCACTCTTTGCAGTAGTGTGTCTCTGCTGAGAGGGGACATATCTTCACAACAAAGACCCTCCTCCGTCACCATCCATCTGACAACACCACAGGCCACTATACCTCTCTGCTCAATACAAGGATGAACAGCAGTGGTACGGGAGTTGTATAGTTTAGTACAGGATCAGAACTCCATGATACATACGACAGGAACCCGTTGATGGGAAATAATGTCAATGCTATAGTTATAAATATAATATTTGTATATTGGTAGGAATACATTTCTAGTGGTTAGGGTGTTTGACTCTATGCCAAAACAGGCTAGGATTCCAGGGCTTCCCTTCCTCCACCATTTCCAACAAAAGCCAGGTAACAGAATCCCAGGGGGAAAGACTGAGAACAGTAGTTATCTTATACAATGAATGCTGCTGCTTAACTACAACACAGGCATTCAATGGAGCCTAAAGCCTCCGATTTCTGCACTTACTCACATGTCTCATGTTTTGTACAAGGGGCTCTCCCTGCCATTAACTTTAAATATAGCCTTTCGTACACAATTGATTACTGCCATAGCCACATCGACCTTATTCACCTGGCAGCCATATTGGTTAGTTGGGTGGGGAAACATTTACAACCCAATGATGCAGGCATTGGTCTTCTGAATGATACCTGGGTGGGGAAAGCATTGAGTTGCCATGGTTTCCAAAGAGAGGAGAAAGTTACACACCCAACTAACCAATAGGGCAGCTGGGTGAATCAGGTCCTATGTGAAAAGGGAGTCGGATAGGCATTGTGGGTAATTTCCTGATATATTGTGAAACTGTGTGTGTGTGTGTGTGTGTGTGTGTGTGTGTGTGTGTGTGTGTGTGTGTGTGTGTGTGTGTGTGTGTGTGTGTGTGTGTGTGTGTGTGTGTGTGTGTGCTCACATAGTTCTACACCTCTTGGTCATCAATTCATATATTAACAACTGATTCTGTATTAAACCTGTAAACCTGTACCCTTTTCCCAGTAGCAGCCTCTAGTGGCTTGAGTTGTAGCTACAGTTAAAGCCATATCAGTTACTGTTGTCTGAGATTTTCCGAAGGTGGAATTCCCTGGATGGATTGGCTCATGGATGGGTGCGTTTAAGTCTTGAGAAACGTTATACTTCAGATATGTTGTATTGGAGTACATTTCTGCAGTAGAAAGCTGTATAGTGCCATTCGGGTCATTAAAACACAACCTTTAGGCCTAACACTAGAAGGTACAACGTGCCGATCTGTGAGAGTGGCAGACAGGCATGCGTATGGAAATAGATGGACCTTCAAGGCCAGGTTGACAAAACAAAGCCATGTAGGAGTGAAAGAGGGGGGGGGGGGGGGGTCCCTAGTGACCCTTTAAACAGCTAAAGGAGATGGTGGCGGTGGATGAGATGGGAAGGTGGGGGGGGGGGGGGGGGGGGGGTGATGTCCTGTTGTTATTCCAGCTAGTTAGGTCGCTGACCTCTGCCTCTGAGTCATAGTGTAGCCACGGTCTGGTTAAGATAAACAATCCTTAAGCTACAAGAACTCAGGGACTAGAAGGTTGGGTCACCCACGCATTGACACCCCAATGAACACACACACACACACACACACGCCTGTGTCCAGTTAGAATGTGTAAGATTACATATTATAGACAAAGGCACAGACACAGCTGTATCAAGTTGGAGAAAGCTTTAAAATACACACATACAGCCGCACACAGATATGCATGCACATGAACTACCACACACACACACACAGGACAGCATTGATGACACAGCTGAAATGCACTGTAAACAAACTCCCAGAGACCAAAACAGGTGTCTGATTGCACACTAGCCTGTAGTGCTGCACAGCATTGGTCGCTCATGCACGCACACACACACACGTACTGGGCACAGAGGGATAGACCATCACTGAGGAAGAGAGAGAGAGAGAGAGAGAGAGAGAGAGAGAGAGAGAGAGAGAGAGAGAGAGAGAGAGAGAGAGAGAGAGAGAGAGAGAGAGAGAGAGAGAGAGAGAGAGAGAGAGAGAGAGAGAGAGAGAGAGAGAGAGAGAGAGAGAGAGAGAGAGAGAGAGAGAGAGAGAGAGAGAGAGAGAGAGAGAGAGAGAGAGAGAGACATACACACAGACTGTCGATAAAGAGCTTGAGGAAAATGTATGCAAACAAAGGCCTTTGACACGGTCTGAAAGATTACACTGATAAATACGGCGAAGAATGGTGCCTGATTCTTCAAAAGCCTTTATCCCTCTCCCTCTCTTTCTTTCTCTTTATGTCTCTATCTCTCCTTCTCTCTCAGATATGAGCAAGTGTGAGATGGGAGATGCTTTGGCAGATTTCTTTTTTTTTTTACATTCCAAAAATCGGTCTTGTTCACTGATCTGACAGATTGTTCACGGGACCCAAAACAATAGTGGCCTTTGCATTATTACACTCAGAACTAAGCTTGTTGTAGTACTTCAGTGCACCAACAGAGGACACTAAAACTGTACCTCACAAACTTGAGTTACAGTAATGGTAATAACTGCAAATTTGACAACGTCAACTTCAATGTTTCCAACACAAGACAGAACCTTCCATTAGTCATAAAATATTAAACACAAAGTAAATTGAAATTTACTTTTACTGCCCTTTTGCCAGCTGACATTGTCTTAAGAATGTTTAATATATTGATACAGTTTGCTTGCTTTCTGTTTCGGATTGCAACAACGTCAAACAACTGTTTTGCCATTGTAATTGTCATTTTGAGACTTTCTAATACATTTTGGAGTTTGGAGTCAAAGTTGGAGTTTCAGTGTGTATAGTTACAATATGTAAACACACGGCAGAAGACACAGACACACAGGATGAGTGGGATAGACATACGGACAGACAGGAGGACAGAAGCCTGCAGGTCTCGGCGCTAGCCTGCTCAGGCAAGCAGAGACCGTCCGCCTCCCGACACGAGACACATTCCTCAGCAGCAGAGTATGCAGCCTGTGGTGCCCCCAAACCAGACACATGCTGTAATGTTTCTATACGTATGGCGCGGCAATACGCATGCATACTTACATACGTATAACATGTTACATATATGCAACAGGTGATGCAGGGTCATGGCGCACAACACAGGGGTTACGAATTGGTATGCAGGACATGCACATTACATGCATCGGGAATACATATACACACGCACGCACGCACATGCACACACACACACACACACACACAGACACACACACACACACACACACACACTTCTCTTCCATCAAAGACCAAAGCTATGAATAAAATGTACTTGTTCTTCAAATCTAATACAAACCACCACATCAAACAGTCACTGCCGTTAGTAGTATCCCATTAAAAATGACAAATGGCAATGGCAATATATTCTTAATAGACTAAACGTTATTGAGTTCAATCAGCCGTCCTTCTGCTTCACGGTGGAATGCTTTGAGTATCGTTACCCGTAATGAGCTGACTCAATCATAGTAAGTTAGGTCAAGTTAAAGTATGTGGAAGCTTCCGCTGAGCCGGAGGTGGTCTGGTGATGCTCTGGTGGGCTCCAGTCCACCGTTGTGACCCTCGTCAGCTGAGATGGGATGTTTATTTCATAGAACGTATGAACATGGGACTAATCCAGCTTAGAATACTCCATTTTATCCAATTCATCTATTCAACTATGGCGCTGTGAATGCAAAACTATACAAACACTACATCATTGCTCTGATTACCATAAACTACAATTCTACCGATGTTCCCGCTTGCTGACCGACGGACAGGTTTTACGGAAAGGTGACATCAATGTGGCGCTCTATAAAACCTGTTAGGAGTCGTTACATAATAATAATAATAACACCGATGAAATGTTTCCACTGCTCCAGATTACCTGCGGGGGTACAGCCTCCCTGTCTATGGATTCCATCCATGTGAATGTGCATCAGTGTGTGTGTACGTACGTGTGTGTCTATGCATGTGTGTGTGTGCGTGTGCGTGTGCGTGTGCGTGTGCGTGTGCGTGCGTGCGTGCGTGCGTGCGTGCGTGCGTGCGTGCGTGCGTGTGTGTGTGTGTTTGAGCGTACTTGTACATCGGTAAGGGGAAGTGTGCAGTGTAAGTGAAGGACGCACACTTCTGTAGACTCTATGTTACACAACTGGAAGTAGTCAACATACATACAAACACAATAACACCATGGCAACATCCCCCTGTTTGAGAGACTTTAGCTGCTACTGACATAACTGACAATTATGTCAGTCTAATTTATGGTTACTTGCACAACAGTTCAACTCCAGCAGGAATAATACAAATAGGAATAACAGACTGGAAGGGCTAATCTCAATCATCTGTACAAAGACCATTCAAGCATCTTGTTGGTGTTAGCTGTGTGAGTGTGTGACCTTCACTATTAATGGCGGTGACTAGATTGGATATACGCAAGTCTTTGGTACAACAGCAACACCAACGGCATTAGCACTGAAAAGCAGGTAAAATGATCGATTGGACTGCCAAGATCATATGAAGGCAATGAAAATAAACAACTAGGGACTTTAATTCTTGTTCAATCCTTTAATCTAATATCAGATTAAAATGTGAATATTCCAAATGTCCGATTTGTAAAATATGTTTACAGCTACAGTGACAAACAGTTGGGTAACAAACGTCTAGACATCATAGCACAAAAAAAAAAAAAAAAAATGTGTTTCAGATAACGCAACCCCCCCCCCCAAAAAAAATAAACACTTCCTGTATTCTGGGCCAACGTGTCAGTGAAAAGCAAACACTTTGCTACATGCAGAAAGACCATCTGGGACAGAGCAAACATTGCACTATGTATTCAAAAGGCTGTTCAACAGCCCAGAGCCCAGCACCTGCCTGCCCATGACATGCCCCATGTTGGGGGACAAACAGCGATACGTGCGCCATCACCACCAACCACCACTTCCTGACATCAACAGTTCACTATTATTCACCATTGAGTCGTTTAGCAGACGCCTTTCTCCAAAGCGACTTACATTCAATGTGGTAGGTATCATTAAGCAGCAGGTAGGGGTCAGAGCATCTTGCTCACGGATGCCTAAGAGGTAGATGGGAATCAAACCCAGTACCTTTTGGCTGGGAGTCGACACCCTAACCCCTCACATTTCACGTTTTAAAATGTCTTCATCGAACAAGTTAATGCAAACATTTCCCACATATGTTTGGAGCTCATAGTAGAAAATACTGTAGTAGTATTATTCAACATTTTGCACTGTTAAAGACTTCATTTATCATCGCTTACACCCACTGGCGGCACAGCCACAGGCAAAACTTTCCACACACCTGGGCAGTTGATCCCACAGCACAAAGGCAAACCACAAACACATGTTCTCTCTCATGTGGCTTCCTGAGCGATGAAACCCTACCATTAAGACCTTATCTGACGCATTTCTTTGACCTTTTTTTCATCTTTATTTTCCTTTTATTGTGCTTGAGAAAACTCATGGAAAATAATTCACTGATTAGGAGCGTTCATCCTCTAGCCAAGATGCTAGTTCCTCTTCTTGTGTTCATTGAATGCCAATGCATATGGATAACGATGTGCTAAGACCTGTAGATATCTTCTCCGAAGTGGTTGTTAACATGTAATTGTCTATGGGTGAAAGTGCAGGGATCTGTGTAGATAATTATGAGACTTCCACAAGTTCTCCATCGTTGTAATACACTGTTTTGGCCAATAGAGGGAGACTGTAGCTAGAGACAGGATACATCTGCGTTTATTTATGTTTGGGTAGAGAAGTGTGTGTGTGTGTGTGTGTGTGTGTGTGTGTGGTGGGATGACCTTATTCAATTTCAGATGAGTGAATAACTTGACTATAAGGAGATCATTACAAGAGTTACACAGATACAGATATAAGCAGGCATGCTGGCAGGCAAGCAGGCAGGCAGACAGGCAGACACACAGACACAGACCAACAGACAGACAAACGCAGGCAGGCAGACAGAGACAGACTAGCACAGAGAGAGACACAAAAACAGGCAAGCAGATAGACGAACAAAAAGACAGGAGCAGTGGACTTACAGACAAATAGAGTGTCGGAGTCAGAGACAAGCATGCTAACCCTCAAACACACCAATAAAGGCAACATCTTTGCCTTTGGTCTTTCTTTCACATTGCCTCCATGGTTGCAGTAACATAAACTAACCGACACTGGGAGCTCTCCCGGGTCTCACAAATAATTGACCTGCTAACTAGATCCAAGCAGGCGACTCTCCCCCCACTGGAATCCGGACACCGATGACCGGGCTGGGGGGTGGGAGGCTTCTACACATTCATGGTTAGCTACATATTTACTACCCAGAGAGGATAATATGAAACTCGTTAGGAAAGGAGAACTGGAGACCGGAGGGCAAAGGAAGTGTTCCTTCTAACTGTGAACACATGGCTGAGCCGGGGTGCGTGGTCAACCAATCGATACGAGCGGGAAATCTGGGTTTTACCGTCGTATTCAAGATCGAGATGTGGGAAAAATGCAGTGAATACCTCGACCACTGGATACAGGCTGGGTATCCTGGTTTTAATGATTAAGTTAGTGTCATATTTGACAGATGGGGGGAGGAAGGTCCAACACCAAGAACATTTTGAAAAATGTGTGTCAATACCTTCACGTTGCAATAATCATCCATACCAACTGCCGACTCGAGTAGTCCCATCAGGAAGGGACCAGTGGTGTATGCTGTGTCAATTCCCATCTACGTGGACAGCTTGTCGTGTGTGTGTGTGTGTGTGTGTGTGTGTGTGTGTGTGTGTGTGTGTGTGTGTGTGTGTGTGTGTGTGTGTGTGTGTGTGTGTGTGTGTGTGTGTGTGTGTGTGTGTGTGTGTGTGTGTGTGTGTGTGTGTGTGTGTGTCAGCCTTGGTCCACCAGGTGTGAGCGGGGAGAGTCTGGGTAACCCTCACCTCACCTTTAGCCCAGCAGGTTCTTCTCCAGAAGGTTTCAGTTATTTATTGTTGCTGAACAAGGGTCTTTTCTTAAAACAACAAAGCGAAGCACAGAAAGAAACGTTTGTTGCTTTGGGGACAAACAGCATGAGCATGGAATCCCCTCGGGTAAAAGGCCAAGGGCTAAGTGTTTGGACAGAATGACCTGAGAAGGACTTCACTTTCACTTCTCTTACCAACCGCAGAAAATAAATAATTTTATTTTATATTTTTTATTATTATTATAAAAAACATTAAATAAATGTTCACCGTCCATTTATTGATCAGCCTTTCCGCAATGTTCTGAATTCCTGTCGGAGACCTATACAGTTTATCTTATCTTTTTAACAAAGGCACATGGTGAATCCAAGGAACAAAGTCCTCCACTTCCAAACATAACTATTGCTGGTGCTAAATGCATAATCGTCACAATGCCCATATTTAGCGTTTATGCTTAAAGATGAACTAGGGCAGTTGTGTGTGGTCTTCACATTCAGTTTTACTGGCCAAATAAGCTCACACATGCGCAAGGAATTCAACTCCAGTAGGGCACTCTCAATATAAGAACAACATGGTGTGAAAAAACATACAAATACATTTAAAATAAGCAATAAGTAAGAGGTATTATCAATATTTACACATTCACAGGCCATGATGGAATACAACATTAGTTGTGCGTGTGCGCACGTGTGTTCGCGCGCGCGTGTGTGTGTGTGTGTGTCCCCTCGTCCCTTATTCAACTCCAGTAGGGCACTCTCAATATATGAACATGATGTGAAGAAATATACAAATACATTTGGAAAAAAAGCAGTAAGTCATTGAGGTATTATCAATATTTACACATTCACAGGCCATGATGGAATACAACATTAGGTGTGTGTGTGTGTGTGTGTTTGTGTGTGTGTGCGCATTCGTGCGTCCTCATCCCTTAAGGAAAGAATGTCCAGACATTTCCCCTCGGATGTTTCCCTCACAAAACGTACGCTGGCGGGTCTCGGGTCCGGACCAAACGCTCTGCTGGCACCTCAGAAAAATGTGGACCATCCCAACCACGACCACATCACGCCCACGCCAAAACCACGCCCACATCACGCCAAAACCACGCCCACATCACGCCAAAACCACGCCCACATCACGCCCACGCCAAAACCACGAGCACATCACAACCACGCCCACGCCAAAACCACGACCACATCACAACCACGCCCACGCCAAAACCACGCCCACATAACGCCAAAACCACACCCACATCACAACCACATCACGCCAAAACCACGCCCACATCACCCCCACGCCAAAACCACGACCACATCACAACCACGCCCACGCCAAAACCACGCCCACATCACGCCAAAACCACGACCACATCACGCCAAAACCACGGCCACATCACGCCAAAACCACGCCCACATCACGCCAAAACCACGTCCACGCCAAAACCACGTCTACGCCAAAACCACATCACGCCCACGCCAAAACCACGCCCACATCACGCCAAAACCACGACCACATCACGCCCACGCCAAAACCACAACCACATCACGCCCACATCATGCCCACATCACGCCCACGCCAAAACCACGACCACATCACGCCAAAACCACGCCCACATCACGCCAAAACCACGTCCACGCCAAAACCACATCACGCCCACGCCAAAACCACGCCCACATCACGCCAAAACCACGACCACATCACACCCACGCCAAAACCACAACCACATCACACCCACGCCAAAACCACAACCACATCACGCCCACATCATGCCCACATCACGCCCACGCCAAAACCACGCCCACATCACGCCCACGCCAAAACCACGACCACATCACGCCAAAACCATATCACAACCACAACACAAGTTTCAAAACCCTGAAAATAGATAGTCTTTATGTCTCTGACTGTTACAGTGACAAAATGCTAACTTTTTATTCGACTTTTGATAATGAAAGTGAACTTCACAGCGCCCACAGCAAGAAATAAACATGGAGGAATGCATCAAAAGTTTGTGAAATGTTCTGTTGAAGCGTCGAGAAAACAAACGAAGAGACCTGCTGAAAGTCAGCATGTCAAACAGAGCAGGGAGGGGCCCTCATAAACACACTAGGCTCACACGCTTTTGACTGATGGATGGGAAAGATCTCTCACACACGCATACACACACGGACACAAATGATGTCATTGTTTCATGAAGGCGCATGAAGAAGGAAACAGAGTTAGCAAGAGCCAACGACAACAGTCAAGTTATCCCTTTTAAACACCATTATTATTAAACTACATTGCACTCCTTCGTTAAGGACGGCAGTATAGTAGTGGTTAAGGTGTTCGACTCCCGGCTGAAAGGTTCTGTGTTCGAACCCCAATGTCACAATGCGGTCTACCTTTAGGCATCCCTTGAGCAAGAGGCCTGACCCCTACCTTGACATGCATCTAAACAAAATCGAACAATGCCGTCACTGTTAGTTGCTATGGAGACAAGCGTCGGCGAAATAACTGAATAACTAAGTCTAGTCGAGAGAGGAAATCCATGGGGACTTTGACGTCCAGAGGAAAAGCGAATTGACTACATGGGCATCGGTGGACGTCCGCTCCTTCATTCTCACTTCCAGGACAGGTGGGGGAGACGACCGGCTGATGAGGGGCTGGGAAACAGAGGTGATGAGCTGAGGGGATTAGTCTCCATACCGCGAGCGGACGAAGCGGAAGCAGGACGAGACGCTTCTGTGAGAGCACCCCGGAAGAAAGGAAGACAAACGAGAGTTGAAGCTGACGGTTAACAAAACTGACATCCTCTGACAAAGCCCCTGACCCTTTCTTCCAAACTGTCACATCCGTTCCTCTTGACACCTCGTCCTCGTTTGTATACGGAATGTCTCCCCAGGGACTCTGTTATGTACATATTTATTTTCCTATGTGCGGTTGTTGTTTTAAAAAGCTACACGCCCCCCCCCCCCCCCCCCAGATATGGGAAAAGGGCATGAGAAGTCCTGTTGTGACCCGGATCCAGCACCTCTTGCTCCACCGTAAGTAAATTGCTTCCTTACTGTAAGTCAACCAGTGGCTAATAGCTTTCTCTCAGCTATATCTGAATACTGAAGTAAAGGAGGAAACTGTGCTTTTGGTTTGTAATTCTGGTGGAATCAACAAAACACGCTGTAATTGAAACAGCTGCCAAATAGCTGACGACTAGATTACTTAAAGCACATTTGCCAATATACAGTATGTATTTCTTTTCACTTTTTTTCCCATTACTACAGATAAATAATTAATAGCAAAGCTGTGTGCAAAATAAACTCAAAACAGCGAATGTGTGCCCAGATTCACTCTTTCATTGTTGTAATAGCTAATGAATTAAATACATACACTTATCATTCAAGTCCCGCTAGTCTTTGGCCACCGAAAAGCCTTCCCGTCAATGTTTTAATGTGTTATTATTACCCTAAGGTATGAAATCATAGAGCTATACTGCTCGACACCCATTACCATAGCCAACCAGGCAGGAGTGGATTAGGCAGAAGTTCCGCTGATATGTTGAGACAAGAATTTACAATAGGTGTTGCAGCTTTTGGGGCCTCCGAGGGATGGGAGGTTCCCTTTATGGATGGCTACACCTTGCTTGTGGCTGGAGCAACTATCTCCCTCAATGATTCACAGCTCATTTGTCTGGCGCGCATGACTTATTTGACAGGCCAAAAAAATACACCTTACGGTATACTGAAGGGTGCTGACTCTTCAAGAAATCCCCTTTCCAAGAAATGTCCAATTGTCTAGATTTAACCTCACCCAGGTCACCCTGGGTTTAAATGTAGCTAGTAATGTGTATTGCATAAGAACAATGCTAATAAAGAAAGAGATGGAAACATGTCTGGACATGTTATTTGTCATCGGCTCAGCAGATTCCCGGTGCACGTAAGCCCACAGTGCATTTGATCACTGCAATGATCTCAATTGTTTTCAGAGCGTTTGATTCCCAAAGTCTGCAGCCTACCTGCATGCATCAATAGCAAGATGCCCCAACGCCTGCATTGGTCATTAATGATATATGTATGAACTCTGTGCAGGCCCCTTTGGATAAAGGAGCCTGCTAAAACACTACATAGTAATAGTAAATAGATAATCGGTACAAGATTCAGGTTTAATAATTGCTAGGTGTTTTCCGGGATGTGTGGGAAGGCTGATACTATATGATGTTTAGGGAATTTTAGTTTTGGGAGGGGGTGAGAATCTTTTGGTGTCTCCTACTGGCAAAGAAGTTTAGCTGCAGAGCTATGCATCGATAAAGCTGAGGCTTAACGAGTGTTTTAATGTGTTCTGGAGAAGCGCACCACTTCTAACGCTGATGGTAGGAAAGCATGAGTCAGAACAAAGTGAGAATGAATGGACGTCCTGCAAACAAACAGTGGGAAACTCCAAACCCACGGCTGGCATGTTGGTACGCCCACACAACAACAAAAACAAGCACCATCGACCGCATGCAAAGTGTTGCATGCTAGAGCAACTCTTTGGAAAATTATTTATACCTTCCTTGTGTGGGGATGTTTATGGTAGGCGGCACTTTCTTTTCGCCTCTTTTCATATCCTTATAGGGAAGAATAAGAGATACATGGCTTTTCTTTGGGGGACTGTAGAATAAAAACAACATATCCTGGGAAAGGCCTTGGTTACTAAAATAATTCATTTGATTTAGATCGTAGAGTGTGTGTGTGTGTGTGTGTGTGTGTGTGTGTGTGTGTGTGTGTGTGTGTGTGTGTGTGTGTGTGTGTGTGTGTGTGTGTGTGTGTGTGTGTGTGTGTGTGTGTGTGTTCTTTCAATTCAAATAAAGGAAGAGTTAAACCTCAGACAATTCAAATCATTGGGTCATTCCAGCAAAGGTCAGCCAGGCCAACTCCTCACCCTCTTAATCCGGAGAAATGAGAGCTAATTCTAAAAGCATGTGTTTAAGCATCAAAAGGATCTGGCACCACCGCTGCTCGAGGGTGTTCTTCTGTGACCACGCTGGTGAAAGGGAGTCATTTGCAGAAGCTTTATTCCACCTTTTCCTGGCCAAGTGGTCGGGATTGGTCGTTCGGCCAGAACCCTTTCGCTTTTTGGTTTAGCAAAGACGACCAACCATTTCTAATTATAAGACAAATAGTAATATCATTCAAAAGGGGTTCACTCGCTGTCTATAAAAATGTGTTGGACTCGCTATCATATGACCTGGAAAGGGTTGAACGTACTGAGTCTCATTTTGTAAACAGAGTACAGCTGTATTACTAAACCACAGCATGACGCAAGCAATAGTGAGACCCCTGGGGTACACCACCTTGGCCTTACTCAACAGAGAACAAGATCTACAAACATGAGTAAAACAAAAAAAAGTGAGATCAAGGTAGTTTGGTTTGCCAGACTTGTTCAGAACAGAATTTTGGAAAGGAAGGACTGGGATGAGAAGAAGAAATTATGTGGCTTTTAATGTTCAGTGGAACTTTATAAAACCCCATAATTCACTGTAAACCAAGACGTTGTTTGTATTAGAAGACAGAGCAGTGCAAGACAGAACAATGCAAGCATGCAAAGGAAGTGATTTAGGCAAAGCTTGCATCTTCATGACTCACAATGGGAGCCACCCAATGGCCCATACCAAAACATTTATTGGGGGAAGATGTAGACCATGGGCTAACAATGTCGAACATAGACCATTGAAAGAGTGGAGCTGTGAAAGATGTCACAAATTTCCAATAAGATGTTATTTCACACGAAAACAAAGCAATATTGTTTCTACAGAACAGAGGACAAAGCCATTACGACCACCCTACGCTCAATCCAAGAATGGCAAGGTTTTACAATAAAGAAATCACATTGTTTTGAATTTTCTTGATAATAAAAGTACATGCAGGACAAATCTTCACTCAAGCAATACAACAAATAAGGACATGATTGGCAGAGCAATTCTGGGTCAACTATTCTTTCTAAAACAATGGAAATGTTTTGGCAAGCTCCCAAGGTTTATACGCCTACTTTTATTAATCAGTCCATCCAGATTTACATTATTCCATTGGAACAAAAGCGCCCCCATTTCCCCCCAAAAAAACTAGAGTAAAAGAATTCCAATCATGTTGATTCATGCCGGACATGAAGTACTGCGTGGGAAAGAGGACTGGCAGACATGCAGGCCAAGAGCGGTGTAGTGGGGCTCTGTTTTTTGCGTGGTCAGTGAAGGAGAGGAGGGGGAGGTCATGGGGGGGGGGGGGGGGGGCACAAGCTCCTAGCTACAGACTCCTGGAAACAACCGGCGATGACTCAGGGTCCCTGGGACTCACAAACCACATTTGTTTAGTTGTTTTGCTATTCAAGTGGGCTCTGTGCCCTTTAGTTTTCATTCTATCGGATGAAGTCTTGAATGTTTTTGTAATCAAGTAAAGTTAAGTTCATGCACAGTTGTTCTTGCAAGGTAAATGACAAGTCAGGGAGATATTTAGTAATAAGCCTAAAAATAACTAACTATGAAGAATCTAAAAAAATGTGATAATTAGTAACTGAAAATAAAAGTATCCAAGAAAATCAAACATGAAGTTCTTATTATCTCTTCATTAAAGAATGTATATTTAATTTCAATGTATGTATATGGGTACAATGTATATTTATTTCAATGTATTGATGAGTGGATACACTCTATTTTTATTTCTATAGATAGGGGAGTGTATTGATGATACTCATATTAAAAGGTGCAGGAATGAGGGTAGGAGGTAGGATGTAATTGATAAAACATGACCAGAACATCTGGGGGTGGATTTTTTTTTTATTGCTGATATTTCCTGGCAATTGGCTTATGATGGGCCATAATCTTTTTAACAGATGGACTGGAAATGGGCCATAATGGATGCTAGTCTTTGACTTGATTTTGTCAAGAGATAACACATGACAGAAGTGAATATTTGTGTAAAAGCATCCTCTTTGTATATGGTTAATCCACAAAATTGAAATAATACAATGAGCATTTAAGTTGCAGTAGAACTAGTGCTAGAACCGCAGTTGAATTTATCGAACAAACTAATGTCGGATTGTGGTGCACGTTATAGTGCCGATGTGGTCATGTCAATAGTGACCAGATAGCTCAGACATCCCAGGAAATATGAGCATTTGTCCGTCCGTGAGCACTGCGAACCACAGTGTCTGGCCTCTCTCTTGGCCTGGGCAGCAACAGGATATTGTACCAAGCAGTCTTATCCTTCATATCACAAAACGCTACAAAAAACCCTGAGGGGGTACTCCTAGAGTGTTGAATTCCGGATGAATTCTTGTGTTGTGTGCGTGTTTGTGTGCACTCTGCTCGCAGATACCAAAGGAATGGCTCTGAACCGACTGTGGCTATAGGCTTGTTTGTCAGGTGTTTTAACAGGCCTTAGTTCAGATCCAGACAAAGAATGGAGTAGGAGAGACCATTGGGGAAGTTTTTAGAAAGTCATCTAAATGCAACGCTGTGTTTCCCAGGTTTTGGGTGGAGCATACCTGCCCGTCAATCTATTTGAATACATTCTCTCCTGTATCTTTTCCTCCGTCTCAAGTTCACTTTCATGGCAGTCCCACGTGCTAATGCTAGCCGAAAGGGGCGTGAATGTGGTCTTATATAAACTGGCAGAGGATGTCCTTGTAGATTGACATGAAGAAAACAAAGATTTGCCAAATCTCTGGAGGTCTTTATAGTGCTAGAGTTAATCAACTTGACATGGTTATCCATGGTTCATTGTATCCTGGTTGGTGTGTATCAGCTGTTCTGGTGAGTTGAAGAAACATCCAACATCTCGCTATTGACCATGCCAATTGACCATCTGATCGGTCTCAGTTAACTGGCCGAAAACATAACTATTGTGGCAGAAGCATTCCATGATTTTTCACTTCAGAGACTGGAGTGTGTGTTTGAAGGACAAGCATGAGCGTGCATATTGTGCATCCAAAACTCTCGCTTTGATTTCAGCCAATGAGTTTACGGCCATTTAGGCTCAATGGAGAGAAGCGAGGAAGAAGGAAAGTTAGAAGACAGAAAAATAGGGATTGGTATGATAGCGTCTCTAAAAAAAACATTTGAGGAGCATTGCATTTAAGCAGACAGGGCAAAAATGAAGGTCTGTTGTAATCATCTGAAGCAAACTGGAGTGGATTGGGGAGGATTTGTGGGTGTAACCCCTTGCAGTCTGATTTTTTTGTCTCTCATGAACAGCGAGTCATTCATCTGATCGAATACAAAACAGTAGAAACACACAATTTGTAAAAACCTTTATTGGGTCCCATTCATGAAAAAAGTGTTCAAAATGCTTATCACCATGTTGAATTCTCCACAGAATTATGAAAAAAAGGCCCTGATACGAAGAGAAAATAAGACTACCGAAGTCTTAAACCAAACAGTGAAGGCAAAACGACAGCAACTCAACAGCAATAAGAGGCAGGACCTCCTGGGAAACTTGGTCTTTATTCCACTCTAAATACTAATACCATTCTACAGCTCTTCTCAGGAGCTCAAATCACTTTATACTCCTGAAGTGGAATTTTATAATCAACATTTTTCATTGAATTCTGAACTTGAAGATCATTGTATTTACTCAACATTCTTCCCCTGTAAGTCAAGCAGAGAGTCATCAAGCTCTCTCTTTTTTATTGAATATACTTCCAGACAAGGGGATTTTCTTTTGAAAGATCTACGTCCCAGCTTGTAAGTCAGGGCTTGTTCTAATTTGATGATTGTTATTTTCCTCCTGCGTGCCCTTTGATGGCACCCCGGCACCTACAACAGGATATGTTGTCCTGGAAAGTAGATTTGACAAAGATCAACTTTCCTTCTCAGGGGGACATCACACCTGCCTTTTATCCACTCAAATATGTTCAGCCTTTAATTAGCTGTTACCATCTGCAGGGGAGTGAGAGACGCTGGCTCCAGTGTATCACCTAAAGAGCGTAGCAACGGAAGATTCCAGGCCTTTTTCTTCTCAATAAGGAACGCCTGGCTTGCCATCATGTCACTTCTGGAGCTCAGATCAGTCCTATTAAGTAACACAGGGGTAACCCAATAGGACCCCTTTGCTTGAAGGTATGACCTACGGAATGCCTGGTCGGAATGCGTCCAAATACCTGGGCTTTGGCTGGATGGAGGCGAAGGATAAGGACAGAGGTCGTTGGGTTGGAAAAAGAATAAAAATCACGTCATTAATTCACCATTGTCTGTATTTTCCTGATTTATTAAAGTTTTTGATCACCATTCCCTGTCAATGTTAAATCTCAACCAACTGAAACCCCGCCAACCAATCCACAATGTATCAAATCCTATGTCACATTGGCCATCTTTGTCGATGTGTCACACTCCTGTCTCCCACGCTGGGTCCATTAAAGAGCCATTTAACTAGCTTCCATCTCCTTGTGAATTACAAATTTATAAAACTCCTGGAGAGAAAGAGGCGGGGGGAGGGGAGGCATCGCCCACCACCCACCCTCCTCCTCCAACCACCCCACCCTTTCCTTCTGGGGCCTGAGACGCTAGACGGGAGCCGGAGGCAGGGATTAGGGCCCGTGGGCCAGGGGGACATAGTGAATGAGGAGCCAGAGAGTTCAGCATGGCCTCAGGCTACGCATTCTCCCACTGGGGGTCCGGGAGGGGCATTCTAAAACCATCCATCAAGGTGCACAGCTAGGCACATTCGGTGAGGTTTACACTAAAGCAAATCTGTAGTGCAACCCTCAGCTCATTAATGCAGTGAAAGCACACACACACACACACACTTCCATCATTGTCTTGTAAACAGTCCTGTTCTCAACCCTCAGAAGCACACAGAACTGAACCTTGAACGGGATTTTGTGTGTTTTGTGTAAACATAATGCCTTGCAAAACATTAAAGCAATGCATCAAAATACACTAGATAGAGAAATACAGAGATAAATAGATAGTTTGATTGATGCAAAGATATCGTTGGACAAACATTCAGTATATATTTATCTCTTCATCTCTGGAGTGGTTTGCAGTCATTTCTGGGCCAGAGGCAAGACCATACAGTAGCATACCAACCACAGACACATTATTCAGCATGAGACTTTTCGGTGGGTTTGTAAAGCCACAGACAAGTTACAGCCTGCTAAATAACTCGACTCAAGACGCTATAACCCGGTCGAAGCCTTCCACCATTCGTTTCTGTAACCGTTGTCAAGAGATGCAATAGATCTCATCTAATTCCAGCAAATTTGGCTCTCAAAGCAGTATTGTTTATAAAGGAGCTATATGAGGCAAAGATTAAGGAAACACTGGCTTTTCCAACAACAATGCTACAATTGTCCTTTGAAATTTCTGTTCCAGTTCAGAACATTTGTTTCGATTTTGTTATGATTTACTATTTTACCCCGGGTGACCAGATATGTATCAAATTGGCACACAAACACAGCATGCTGCAGCCATGGAAGCAAGCAAACAAACTGGATCAACTGAGAGAGTACTTGATTCTACCCAACCTTAACAGCCTCGTCCCCTTCGAAAAAGCTCCAATACCGGAGCAGTGCTAAAAACGTAGGTTCATCTTGGAGTTGCATTGACAGAGGGACAAAGCTAAGGGCCCGGAAGGATTTCAAGACGGATGCCACTTGAGCTGGTTTATAATTTGCAATAAATAAATACATTGCAAATGTATATATTAGCTGATCAGCTAACAGTATAGGACTCGTCGTCGCTTGTCATTGTCCAAGTAAAGTAATTGCACCCGTCTCAAAATATAATGTTACGCTGGGCTTTCTTGCGCTTGTGTCATTTTAAACGCTCGGTGTCAATGTTATATATTTTACCTTTTATAGATAGTAAATAAACTTAAGGAGATTCCATTCTCCCTAAACTATCATTTAAAAAGTCATGCAAGCTTTAAGTACTCACATTTACAAGTGGTCTAAGGAGCCCCAAGTGCCTTTTAAAAGAAAGTATGTAAAATACGAAAGTATGTTAAAAACAGCAGGTTGTATTTTTTTGGAGGCTTCGGTTTAAAGCATGGGGTGGGGGGTTTGGGGGCTGTTGATCTCCTCAGCAGATAGGGGGTTTGGGAACAGACCCGGCCATTGTCAATTTACAACAGAGCAGACTAATTACTGCCCTAAGCCTTGCCACCAGACCAGGTGAAGTCACAGGCACTTGTGAGGCCACAGAATTTACAGCAGCTGAAAATGAAAACTTGTCTGCGATGACTGTCAATCAACCAATCTAACGAGAGATGGATAAAGTAGCAGTAGCGGATAAAGGTGGAGGTGTTCATTGTGCTTCACCATTAACCTCTCTTCCTGAATATGTTCAAAAGGCAATGCAATATGTTACCATAATTGTACTATATAACCATATCAACTCCCAACCAGCACTTACAGTACATGCCCATATTTTGTTGCCATGAAACCAGGACGGCTAATCGATTAGCCCTGCGCTAGCCCCAGCCTTTGAGGACTCTCTTCCACCCGTTGCTGTTGCAAGTGTGACTGGCTGAGAATGTACACATTACGGCCACATTCCAAGAAGCATTCATATCTAATAAAGTAAGGGGCCCACCGCTCTGGCATTCACGGGCTGTCCACTGACAAACTGTCAGGGCAATCGGCATTCTTCGCGTTCTCATGTCAATCACATGGGACAATTATTTGCTTGGACACTAAGCAACATCTTTCAATACACGGTAATTGCTTATTTAATTAGAAATATTGTATTAAGCATTTATTGTATGAAATGTGTAAAACAAAAAGTTCTCAATAAAATGTGTAAAACAAAAAGTTTTCAATTCCGAGCCCCGACTGCACTCTTTTAATTTGCCACACCTGTATCACTCTTAGAGGAGAGCCCTTTCTGTCCTGCATAACCTTTACTGGGGTCCTATACTTTACTTTAACAGCGGCCTTTTGACTCAAAAACGCTGCTGTACTCAAAACATTTGCAAGCCTTTGAAATGACACTCTTCATTTGTAATTCGGTAGAACCAGGTAGGTATGAGAGGTGTCAGAATTGAAATACTGCTAATTGAAACCCAATGCTCTAATCAATGGTAAAATAGGCAGCATAGTAGGTTCAATCTTCATTTCGCACACCGCACTACAGTCATTGACTCCTACTTGATCCTTAATGACATAGACAAATTCACTGTAAGTAGCTTAGCATGAAAAGTGTCTTTGACCTTTCCCCCTCCCTAACCAAATGGCAAGTTTGAGAATTGCCTAATGCAACACTGAGGCACTTGAAGCTGACATTCATCACGAATATACATATTCAACCTGTCTATGCAGGTCTAACATTTCTCCAATCAGCTGGCATAATTTGGCAAACATACAATTGTATGCACATCCTCTCAACATCAGACTAACAGCAAGATTTAGGTTTTGGTCTTTTTTTTTTTCATTCCCTGTGATATCCCTGAACGCATAAGTAAATAAGATACGATAGTCTGCCGACGAAGAGTGAAAGGAATGTGCACGCAGGCGTTTTCTTTTTTCTTTTTCTTCTTCTTCTATGTCAAGGTTCAGTCGGAGTGGGAGGCTTTCAGACCCGTCAGTTGGTCAAGCCAGCCTCTTTGTCTTCCCCCCCCCCCCCCCCCCCCCCCACACACACACATTTCTTTGAACCTATAGGAAGCTTTACCCTTGGGTTAGGTTGCAGCGCGTCGTCGCAGATCAGTACTTTGACAGTAACTGTGACCATGAAAGAGGGACCACCTTTTTTTCTTTTTATACACTCAAAACACAAGGGGAAAACTCTCCCTGTCACCACGTATCCGCGCTGTGTGGGAATGAACCGTGGGCCAGCTCCCCTCAACATCTGAGAGAGCGCTAAGCTGGTATGAATTCCACGGTGGGAAAAATCAGGAAGTAGAACAAAAGATCAGAGTGTCCTACTCCTATTCTTCTTCAAATCAAGTCTCACATCTCTCTGTGTAGGTCAGGTGGGCATGTCAACCGGTTTCAAGCGGACCGTTTACTGTGTCTGTGCAGCAATTTCTCCAAATAGCAACGGATAGGAGTCACTGTGTCACCCCCTTGTCCCAAATACTTGTAGTTGCTTGGTTACCGAGAGAACCACAGGCCATTTAATACAAGCAGATAAACGACGACCGCAAACTCTCTCAGCCTCTTTCTCAGATGACCTCTACTGATTCTCAAAAGGTCAGACAGTCTCCCTTCCTCCCACCCACCCTGAGCTGGGCGGGTGTTGACAGAGGTGCACCTCCACTAGCTTCTAGACACTGGAACCTTTGAAAAAGAAAGAAATACCCTGGAGTGAATGACATCACCGAGCTCCTACGCCACCTTCAGCTGACATTTTAATCCTCTAATAAAGGCAGGAAGTGCCTGCGAGGGCATGACGTTAGGCCCGTGGAGATACATTGGAGAGGGGGAGGGGGCGGGGGGGGGTAGTGGGATGAGCAGGACAAAGAGGGCTTTCATGGACACACAACAATATCAGGGAACCTCAATTAGTACAGGCTTGGTCCAGCGAGGGTGCCAGAGCTCTGGAGTTTCTCCAACTGGGCCGTTTAACAGGTCATGCTCTTCGCCTCTGCTCCAGGCAAAGGCATGTTAATCCATCAGCTGGTGTTCCGACTTGATCCGAACACCAAGTGAACCCGGTGAACTGTAAAACCAGGTCTTGCTGGGAGTAAGACATGCGAGTAAGACATGCGGACTGAAACAAATGGGAGTCAAATGGAATCTGGCATGGTCCAGATCGATGCCACAGCTAGGCCTTTTGTTAGCTCTCATATGGTTTCCTGGAAAAACCCAAACTTAAACAACAACAACCCTGAACCCAAACTGTCCTGACAGCAGTTGACGAACGAGCGGGAAACGTTGCATCTCGTGTTGAAAAGGGAAAACAGACAAAGGGTTGAAGTTCAAAATCGCTCACATACGCGGATGCTCTTCTTTCTGAACTATGCTGCTAGGCCCGGATCCATTCTGTAGTTATTCAACCCCTATGGCAGAGTTGCAGAGATAGAGAGAGAGAGGGAGAGAGCAAGAGACATAGAGCAAGAGACGGCAGGCAAGAGAAAACAAAGGTGCAGAATGCATTGCTTATGGGAGTGAAAAAAACCAACAACACTTTACACCTTTGAGAGAACTGCGGGGACTGAAACACTAGCCAGAGGGCGTAAGTGAAGAAGGTAAGAGCTGGCAGTCAGGTTAACTCTTTCTCTACGGCCTGCAAGCCAATTACCTCGTCATTAAGATCAAACGATGAGGTGTGAATAGACTGTATGGTGAAATATGTCCTCCTTCCCCTCAGGGGAAAAAAGGAGCCAGATTGAGATTTCACGAGGGGACCGCTACAGAATTTGAAATGGTCAATGTGTGGGCGAAAGTTGCAGAGGGCCGAAAGGTGATTCCTTCTGCAAAATCGATCTCCATGGTGTGTTGAAACCCCCGTATGTATCATCCAACATGTGTTCAAGTATTCAGCCGAACCCATGAGTCATCTCCTCTTTTTTTTATGAGAATGTATATTTTTGATGGTTTCAAACAAAGCACCTTTACCCTTTATATAGTATATATAAACAGTTACTGAGGCCCGTAACATACAGCTGTGGAATGCTTACGTTTTATAGACATTCACATTATTTTCAAAATGGTACACACTTTGGCAAACAATTGCAATTACAGCATTTATTGTTAAAAGCATTTAGAGAATAGAACAGTTTAAGATGCTCTATCCCTCTTGAATGTGGGATGATGTATGTAAAACGGTATTGATGAGCCGTACAATAATATATACATTTTGGCAACAAATGCGAAATGAACTCGAATCCCTCCGTCTTGAAATTCTGAAATGAAAGAGACCTCTTTAAGACAGGAAACCGAGCACCACTAAAAGCTTTAACGCACCTCAGTGTATTGGTTGCACTGCTGTTGCTAACAATGGACGACACATCTTGTTAAAATCTACATTTTCTAGCCCACATAATGCAGTCGTAAACCTGCGTTGTTAAAGTCACAGAGCCATCTGCACGTAGATCGACAACCTACACAAGTCAGATTGGACGGTAAATGAAGCAAGAGGTGGGGGGTGGAGGGGGGGGGGGCTGTAACTGCCTCCTAGGCGCCCCCGTCATGAAACATCCAACCCGACCCATCTATCACTGGCCCTCTGAATGTTTTAACGACCCCGCGGCTGGCTTCAATTCCTTTCTCCAGGGATGGCACTCTGCCCGCCGTGGCGACCGAGTGAAAGGAGGATGAGTTTATTGTATGCGCCCTGCTCATGATTCACGGAACAATTAGCAGACTCAAAAGCTAAGGGCAGCTAAAGGCTCGGCTGGACAACAAACGCTGAGACTCGAATATTTCCCAAAAGCGATGAGGACTGCTGTACAATAGGCATTTTTGAGCAGTCTGGCATACTTTTGAGAATCGAGCTTCGTGTGGATGAGTTGGCGGAAGAGCACAATGGAGCAGAAGTGCATTCACTCTCGCAGAGAAGAACCAAAATGATTCTTAGTGGCTTTAGTAGTGCAAGTAGTTAGTTCACTTCATCACTTGGTTTTATTTCCTGGTGGTCTAGTGGTTAGGATTTGCTGCTCTCCCTGCAGTGCCCGGGTTTCATTCCCGGTCAGAGAACACACATGTCCCCCAAATTTCCCCTCTGGGATTAATCAAGTACATCTTATTTCATTTAGTTATGAAAGGTTTCCACAAAACTCGATACACATGTGGCGATGCCCACTCCAAACTGTCTACGCAGAGGTAATGGAAATAAGGGTTTCGTTTTTACCAAGTCCCTATATCTCACTCGATTTCACCAGAGTTCCAGTAGAGCCATGCGAGGAGGGGGTATAGGTATTAAAAACAATTCCTTTTGTTGCAGAGCTTCTGGGCTTAGCTGTAATCTCCCTTTCTCTGTGTATTCTCCTTGCTTCACACCCCCACGGTGTGAGGTTTGGGGGTAACAAGAGAACTGTCTGCAGAGTAACGGAGGCTCTTGAGGGACGGCTGAATGAGTGGAATCTGAGGATGCCTTGAAAGGCAGGCCCAGCACATCTCAAGGGTCAATCAGAAGATAAGAGGAGGTGGAGGGGTGAAGGAGTGGAGGAGGAGGAAGAGAGGGGTTTAGCTGCGACCGAGGTCTGAAACTAGCAACAATGGCGCACCCCAACTCACCGCGCCCCCCAACCCCCCCAAATGGGGCCTCCTGAAATGCTGAATGGCCTATTCATTCATAAAAAACCCACATTGGGTGGTAGTTTGTGCTTATGTTAGGGGAGATCTTGTCTGACAGTTTGGCTCAGACAGATGGATCATCAAAGGCTCTTTAAAAAATTATATTCAAGGATGAATTGGCTCCACTGTAGCCGGTCTAGCAAGGCCCCGTTAATTTATTTTTTACCTGGCTTTGAAAGCTTAACAATGCCGCTCAGAATCGCTCTTAAGTCACATCGCGTAGAAAGCGGATAGTGTAGCGTTCGTATAAGAGCAGATTGTACACTGGGGTGGAGAGGTGGTCTCCCGTTTCACCTCTACCTGTGTTCCCTAGACGGTTAGCAAGAACGTGTTAACACTCCCTCAAGCTGAGGCCTAGGACAAAGTGCCAGGTAGAGGCAGATAGATCCAATTTCCACGGCTGGGGCCAAATAAGGCTTTGTGACAGGTAAATCTGCACCTGGTGACCATGGAAACCACCGTTCCACCAGGTAAAGGAAAGAAAAGGCTATATTTCTGACAGAGGGGCAAAGAGAGGGGGACCTGTTCAGACAGACACACAGACAGGCAGACAGATGGGTAGATAGGGCAGACATAAAACCAGTGCGGATAAATACTTAAAAACATCTGGAAAACCATCTGACCTTGAGTAAACCAGCTGGCCTCGGCTAAATAGTTTCATATGTATAGATTGTAAAAGCCAAATTGTTGACTTTATACAACTTCCACATACATACATACATGAATCCATTTTAAGAACTTTTTTTCTTTTTAGAAGTAGTGTCAAGCCGGAAACCCTTCATGGTATGGGCTCGGTTTGTCAAGGATGTATGGAATCCTGTCATTTGCCAAGCAAAGCTTCAAATGTTCCTCTAAATGTTACCTGGATTACGTCTGGGAAAGACAAGCAAATAAGTGCGGGTTTCACCACAAACAGGAAAGAGCCGCTGAGTGCAACTGGAGCGCTCAGTGTACCATTAGAGGTGGAGATAGCTGGGCGTACAGAGCAAGTGGCCCTACAAATCCTTCTCCCTTAGAACGTAAGCGGCAATTATGGCCTCCCTCTGTGTTTTGCCACCGTCGAACCCAGCATTTTGACATCAGGGGCGACATGAGAGGGCAGAACAAGCGCACCTGAAACACTCAGGAGGAGAGAGCACATAAAAATACAAATAACAGCTGTCAGAAACATTCAAAAGGATGCTTTGTAGACCGCCTCGCCATGGAAAGGACGACGGGTGGATTATTACAAATGGGGGGACAAAGCCCCGCCACTGTATTTGTTTACACAAGGCTAATGCCAACAAAGCCACTTGGCTTAAGGAGCTGATTGGTACAATGTCCACCTCTTTATCATAATTGGAGACTCAGATAAAGGGGACTAAATCATGGGTAAAGTGTACTAAACCTTATGATGTCAACGGAATGCGTAAAACTCCACCACTGTTGGCTGGTTCAAACAGGTACCGCCAACCTACATTCTAGAGTCAGTGCTCAAAAGGTTTAGACACTAAAAGTTAACATTGGCCAGGATGTTATTTTAAGGTTTGATAAACGAAACATAAACCTAAGCACTAAGCACCAGGGAATACTGGTAAACTAACGCTATCCAGGAAATACCTGAAACTAAGGGCACCCTTTGAGCTCAGGAACCACAGAATAATACAAGTCCTGGCCAATATAGCAAGTTCACGATAATAGTACTTTTAAATAACCTTATACTGCGGTGGGCATTTTTTACTTCATCCCAAACCCATCCTGAAAGCAAAATTTGATAGGATTATCCCTGCATTGTTTGCGAGTAATAAATATGTGATTTCAACTATGTATTCATATTATCTTGAATAAAGTGTGCATACACCTAGACTCTCAACCAATGCCTTTGTGATGTGTTATTATAATTCATGCACCAATATATTCCAAGTCACATTCTTTGCATGAGAAAATGTGATTTGGAAATAAATGAGATGCAAATACTTCCACACAGTGTTCTTCAAGGCCTTTTGCTTAAAAAACTATATTATTATTAGACTATATTCTTTCTGCTTGCCAGGATGTTCTAGTAGAAGCCTGAGCAGAGGAGCTTCCTCTCTGGCCCTCACCACAGTAGATCGATGCATGTCCTGTCCCCACTAAAGCCTCTAGGTATGTGATCAAAGGGCTAGCTTGGTGCTTTGAATGGTATGCAAATGAGAGCCTCAATAGAACAGCTGTTTTCAAGTAGCCCATGCTGCTATTGTCAAACATGCAGGTCAAACATGCAGGCAACATTCATGCGTGCAAACAGTGGTGAAACAGCACTGCATGCACGCTAAAGAGAGTAGAACAACCACTTCAACATCCTGTTAAAAATCCACAAATGTTCCCATTTAAATATTGTGTCTGGGGTAAGTGCTTGACACGAGAGCTCCGCGTGTCTCTGCGCTTGGAAACGGATATACAAGCCATAGATGTTACTAGCAGATCCAGATGGGTTACATTAAGGTATCAAAGCAGAATGGAGCCACTACGACCCCCCCTCCTCACCCCCCAGTCTTCTAAAAACACATTCACGTATTAAGTAAACTGTACCGTGCGCTCGCTTCCTCTCTCAGGCGGACGAGAGCGTTGCTGAACATCTTTCAGTTGCAGCTCTTTTGTGTTTTGTGGTGTGGTCCTGTTACAGTTCATACAGGTTAGCACAGAGAGAGACACACACACACACACAGACAGACAGACAGACAGACAGACAGACAGACAGACAGACAGACAGACAGACAGACAGACAGACAGACAGACAGACAGACAGACAGACAGACAGACAGACAGACAGACAGACAGACAGACAGACAGACAGACAGACAGACAGACAGACAGACAGACAGACAGACAGACAGACAGACAGACAGACAGACAGACAGACAGACAGACAGACAGACAGACAGACAGACAGACAGACAGACAGACAGACAGACAGACAGACAGACAGACAGACAGACAGACAGACAGACAGACAGACAGACAGACAGACAGACAGACAGACAGACAGACAGACAGACAGACAGACAGACAGACAGACAGACAGACAGACAGACAGACAGACAGACAGACAGACAGACAGACAGACAGACAGACAGACAGACAGACAGACAGACAGACAGACAGACAGACAGACAGACAGACAGACAGACAGACAGACAGACAGACAGACAGACAGACAGACAGACAGACAGACAGACAGACAGACAGACAGACAGACAGACAGACAGACAGACAGACAGACAGACAGACAGACAGACAGACAGAGAGAGAGAGAGAGAGAGAGAGAGAGAGAGAGAGAGAGAGAGATACACCCATTGCTTGAAAGAGGAACCCATGGCCTGAATGCCATTGTATAAAGAAAGACGTTGGTGATAGTGGGTTCATTTCAGATAACAACAAAGTCATTAAGTAGCAGGTAGGGGTAAGGCATTTCTTGCTCAAGGATGTCTACAGGTAGGCTGTCGGCAGTGGGGTTAGAACCCAGACCCTTTCAGCTGGGAGTAAAACACCCTTTCCACCACTATACTATACTTCCCCTATACAAAATGTATGGAGTACTTCTTTAGTTTTTCCTTGAACTCGTGGCGTGTGCTCGTTGTCTTTCAGTCCTCTTTTTTTTTGTCTTTGTCCAAACGGGACAGGAGACCCCGTTACAGGACCTTTTTCAGGCCAAGTTTCCATTGTCAGTGTTGGAGTCATTGTTAGGCATGAAGCCCACAGCATGCATCTAGCTGAGTGATGGACAAAACCCTGCGGTCACACTGGCGGGAGTCAGAATAGAGAGCCATGAGCACAGCGTCAATCTCCTAGCCTTTTAGAACCCCACAGACAGAGATCGGGGGGGAATGAGGGAGAGAGAGAGAGGGAGAGAGAGAGAGAGAGAGGGAGAGGGAGAGGGAGAGGGAGAGGGAGAGGGAGAGGGAGAGGGAGAGGGAGAGGGAGAGGGAGAGGGAGAGGGAGAGGGAGAGGGACATGATGAGGTCCATACTAAACTCCCTACCACCCACAAACTCCGTATCACCTGTACACCCTCCTCACCAAAACAATGCCAAACAAGCGCAGCTTTACCTTTCACCAACCAGGCAAACAAATAAACATAATAGTCTCACATCTTATCACATCTCCAGGGCTGGTTCTCTGGTTTATTTCATTACAGTTCAACCGGATATCAATTGGGACCTCCGTGAGGTTGTTTCCAGAGGCAGTTAAGTCCATATATCGACTGGAAAATCCCCAGGATTAAAATCTCAAGGTCCAATGACTCGACAGAATCTGTGTAAGGGGCCATCCGTTTATCGCTGCTGAAAGGGCTAATTTGCATTCAGACATAAAACTAGTTTAATATAACTATTAGGTAGGAAGAAATGTTGACTTTAAGTTCATAAAGGAGATGCGTCAATATGCAGAATAAATTAATGTGGAGTGAGTATCATTCATGATTCCATTGTGGGTCCTTCATTTGATGAATGTTTGGACTTCAAATCCAGATGGAATCATATGCAAGTGTTTTCTGAAGATTATTTATGATAGGGTTTAGTATTAAGTGTAAAGCCCTACAGTGTATTATATCAGGCTTTATATCAGGCTAACCTGCTGTACTTCACAGTTGTCCACAGAGGGACAATAAATGAAAAATGCAATGTAACAAATCTTTTGTAACTCCCATTTTGACAGGTATGGGATCAAACAAATGTCTCCAATACATTGAAACGCGCCGCAACAAACGCTGTAACAAATATATAGAACCGATGCCCTTGACATACAAAAATAGGGAGGTGACGTGTGTTTATTCATTCTGAGTTGCGGGTGGTGCCGTTATCATGTAGCTATAGAGAAAAACGCTGTAGAAAACGACAACAAACAGAGAAACCCAAGCTCTTGATGATGTGTCAAAGGCTGTGTCCCCACAGATCATATCACACCGCACAGTTACTCAGGTCATGTCAGAGACTATGTGTATGTTCGTAAATTACCCTTTGCAGATGCGAAAATAAAACATATCCGTCCATAATGTGTCAGAGAGATATTTGGCCAAGTAACCTCACCCGCATCGTTCAAAACTGAAACGTTTGACTTTTGAAGGGTTTGAAATAAGTACAGTTTTGGCTACAGTAAGTGCATACCAACAGGATCCCCATTTGTTTCAAGGTTATGGGATCCAGGGAAAGCGTTTGGCCCAGATATGCTAATGCTAATCCAATGTACCTTTAGCGACCATTATTAAGAGGCCACCTCTCGGGGGGGGGGGAAGCCCCCATGCAGACTGTGATTTTTTTAATGTGCCATTTAATTCAATCATTAAATAGCCCAGTGGGGTGTCCCCTTACAGCTGCCCCCCCCCCCCCCCCCCCCCCCCCCAATCACCCTGCAGGCAAAAACCACTCGGGGTGCATGTCAAAGATCACATGACAATAGGGATTCCTGACCCAGCCTGTGACCGGGAATGAGGCAGAGCAAATTCAACCATGTCGCAGGCAGAGCCAAAGGCATTAGTCTAAAGAGCCCAGCGCTGGGCCCATTCAGTGTGGACACATTCAGACAGGACAGCATTCCTCAGAAAGTGCCAAGTTGTCTCAAAGCCATGATTCCCTTTCCAACTGCCACACACTTTTCTTCTCCGAGATTCAAGAAAATGTAAAAAAGGGGATCTGTTGACTTTCATTGAAATGTATCCATTTCCAAAGGCACCAGATGAGAAGCAAAAATAAATAAGATAGGTATTTATTGGTAGACTTTCAAAATAAGAACAGTCAGAAATCTTGGTCAAAATAGCTCAGCAAATAATGAGCTATGTTTGTTTAAACTTGGCACCAGTTCAAACACCATGGGTGGGGTTTCTAACATTAAGGTAAGTGTTAGGGATGTTAAAAGGTAAAGATTTCTAGATTTAGGGTGTATTCAACCAGCAATTAAACCACACTACTAAATAAAGGTTGTTGACAGTGGCACACTCCACAAACCAGGAATGCAATGCAAAACTTTGTTAATCCCTCATCACCTGTTGAGCACAATGGTGATGAGATGGCATTGATGCAGACTTTAAAATGCCATGTCTGGCGATCATAGTCTATCAAATATTCATGGATAGCATCTCATTTTCAACCCTGTCATTTAGCAGCTGCACAACTCACCACAGACACTTTTACTAAATTAAATATAGGGTCTCTGGGAGTTTGACAAATACATAATTAAACAACGGAAGAAGGTTTTCATTCAATTGCCCAGACCCTATTCATGGTGTTGATTACCAGGTGGTATAATATCAATCCTTTCTAGTCAAATACTCTAGTGCAAAGATAGCCTACCAAACTTGTACACACTTTACAATAGAGAGAACAATGTGTAATTCTGTATTACTATACTCATAATAAAGGCAAATGCTGAGTTGATTCCAACCTCTCAGTTGCACACTTCAGTTACTACTACAGTCTTCTGCTACATAAGGAATAACATACATGGAATGTTGAACGTATATCTCAAGTTTGGGGACTTTGGACTTTGGGAAATACCTGTTAGGTGACCAAAAAAACACTTATTACAAGAAAATCCGTCCTGGATGAATCTAAAATCTCGTATTGCAAAAGATGCAACACCAAAACGGTTGACTGGCAGATTTGAATGTGCATCTGTAGGACATTTCTACCAAAATCTCACTTGTTCCGCAATTTAACACAATAAGGCAAAACATATGCACTTGCCAATGGGTCAACATGGGCCCTACTGGAAATCATTATTGGCCACATAACAGATCAGGCAACTTTGTTAGAGAACATAAGCCTACATAAATCATCTACGGTTGATTCTTTTTTAAAACGACTTCGCTTATAACAAGCTTCGAGAAATCATCCATCAGCCTTACATTTGTATTTCACATATTCAACCGTTTTAGTTCTTTCCTTGCTGTAAATGCGTCAGCGCCAGCCTTTGGGCTAGTGTCCATCTGTAGACCCCATGGCCAGAGTGTCACTCAACTCGACAAAAAGAATCACGCATGCAATAAAATCATAAATATGGTGTTATCCGCTAGCTTACCTGGCCGTTGGGATGCTGCGGGGCGACCGAGAGCCAGCAAGCAGCAAAGCAGGGGCCCTAGCCATAGGGGACACCTGCGAAAGGTGCGCATCGATTAGTTATTCTGATCAGTGGTTAAGCGCGTACACGTGTCGGATAAGAAACAATTTTACCTCATCGTTATCGTCAATTTGCTGTGACCGTGGAGAGACAATGCATGGAAGAGTTTGGGCAAGGAGGAGTGAAGTTTGGTAGGCTTCCTTGGTCCAGCGGTGCCGCTCGGAGCTGCTAAAGAACAGCTGATGGGGACCAACCGCTTTGCTGGGAACACCAGAAAAGTGCAGCGAGAAGCGGCCCACAGCGGCAGAATGACGGGGTCACCTCCAGGTCCTAAAGAGATCGTTTTTCCCGGATTTCAATCTCCCGTGTTTATTTTTTATTTTTTATGTGTGATTTTTGGAAATGCATTTAGGTCCTAACTTCTACATATTTTGAATTTTTTTTCAATTCCTATCCAAGGTTGCAGCTTAAATAAGCTTAATGAACACGACCCAAGCACGTTTATAGTAGGCCTATGATAAACAGAAATATAATTGTTGATGTGTTTGATATAATTGGAGATGTGTTACAGACGCTTCTTCAAATGTATGTAGAACGTATCCAAATAATGAATTACGATTAAGTAGCCTACTTAATGTATTTTTCTTGCAATGATCAATGATCTTAGACCAAAAGCATACATGTTAATGTATGAAATCTTAGTGTTAACCATTCAATGTTGGACTCAACATTTGATCTAAAGACTTCATTCTTAACATTGATTATTTTGTGTTATGATTGTAATGAAACTGTTCAATTTATATTTTAAGAATGGCTTTAACAGCATAATCTAATCACCCCCCCCCCCCCATCCCCCCACCACACACACACACACACAAACACACACACACACACACACACACACACACACACACACACACACACACACACACACACACACACACACACACACACACACACACACACACACACTGACCCCCACTCACATAAACTCTACTTGCTAGGCCTACCTGTCAACCTGCCACATAGCTGATAATAAAAAAAAAGAACACACGTCCAGAATTAACTATGTAAACTCTGCTTTTCCACTAGAAAATCCCCTCCTCACACTCATACAATACAGCGCCTCTGTCCCCCTCTCTCACTGCAGAAGGGTTTTGCAAGAATGAACTTGACATGGCATTGACTCCATTGTGCTGTGGCGAGGGGCTTGTTTGCCTGGCTCTGTCTTGGCGAGAGGTAAGAGAAAGGTTAGATCGCACTGGGCTAAGAGCACAGTGAATAGAAATAACAGCTCTTCAAACATACCACAGAACTTCTCTGTTTGGTGTTTTGTTTGCCGTTTGACACAGAGGGATTACAGGTCTTCTTTTGTGTGTTTCTTTTCAGCAACACTACAGTGCAACGTTTAAGTTCCACGTGTCACATTTTATTGGTATGCACCTTTTGATGTTTTTTTGTTTATTAATGTGACTTTCAAGGTGTGAGTGTACAGTAGAGAGAGAAGCAGGGGTGATGTCATCAAGTCCAAGGGTGATGTCATCAAGTGTTCTGAGCTGTAGATGGAAAGGTCCTAGGAATAAGTCTGCACCTACTACCAGCCATGAACGACCTCCCCTAGAGGTGATCTCTTTAGTTTCTACTTGATCTATGTCTGATGTCTCCTCCTTAAATAATTTGCATAAAATTGGTTTACATCATTTTTGGGAGTCAGCAATTCCATAGAATATGTCAACACACAATTATGTATTTTGAAGACTACAAGTCGTCTAAACGTTTCACATTCTGATTAAAATATTACAATTTATTTTGAAGATATGTTGGCTTTGCTGTTGCAGTTGCAGTTACACAGAACCGCAACTAGAGGGTAACATTGCTGCTATTTTTAAAACCAGCATGGAGTAAGTGAAACACTCCATAACTCCGTACCAGTTGAGGGTTTTCACTCAAGAAATGTATTGTGAAACATGCATGGAATAAGTGAGCTACCTCTTGGGATCTGTCACACATTTGTCTTAAAGAAACAGCACAATCATTATACATATATAGACATCTAGAAGTAGTAGTTGTTGTAGCAGTAGTAGCCACATGTGGGCGACATCTGAACACATTTACACACAAATGTATGTAAGTGTGTCCAACCAGAAAAAAAAAGCATGATTACAACATACAAGTACAACATCGAAGTGTCCTAATTAATCACAAGCTGTTTTACTAAATCACGCCCTAAATCACTGAACAGTTTCCTTCACTCCTGTTGGGTTCAAATCACAAGAACAGGCCTTATTTATCCATTCAGAGGAAAACAAGTATTAACAACTGCACACGCCTTTCTGTCTTCTTTTAATTTATATGGTACACACACACATACTGTATATATCCATATATCTCTATCTCTATCTCTCTATAGATATATATTTGAGGGAGGATACCAGTAAGGATGGTTGATTAACTTAACATTCAATTGTGGTGTGTGTGTGTGTGTGTGTGTGTGTGTGTGTGTGTGTGTGTGTGTGTGTGTGTGTGTGTGTGTGTGTGTGTTCTCGCTGCAGGCCTTCAGCTCACTGTCTGAACACGTTCACAGCACTCAGGAAGTGTGCTTACTTCACATTCCTCAGGCAGGGGGAAAGAAAGGCAAAATGGTTGTTTAAATGTTGTAATTCTACCTTATACTGCGGTTATTTTAAACACACGAATGTTTAGGAGTTTAACGGAGGGCCCCCCCCCCCCCCCCCCCCCCCCCCCCCCCCATTGACATCCAACACTATTCCTCCTATGTCATACATAACTTAAGGCTTTGTTTTGTCTTTGTTGTTTTTATTTGACATTTGTTATGACAACTTACATTATATTGTAGTGTAAACCATGTAGTTAAGCCTTGGAAATAAAATAGTATTTGTAGGTTTAACTGGAAGGTAAATAGTGAGTTTAAATGTAGTTAGTGCCCTTTGTATAGTTGCTCAAACCCCTCAATTTGGCTCCATTTTATAGTTTATAAGGAAAAGAGGAAGCACTCTCTTCTGACTCACAGTTCCAGTCAAAGTAGTACTACTACTAATAATACTACATATTATTTATTTTTGTAAAAATAGCATGATCAATTGAAAAATAATGGTGACATTTTTGCAGTACTTTTCCAGTCAACAGAGAAGAGGACTCTGGCTATTTCCCCATCCCTCTCTAAATTGTTAAGAGGCTAGCAATGTATATTGGCTACCAAATGCAGCCTCAATTAAAGAAAAGTAAGATTTACACACACAGCACCTATATTCACAATATTTCACAATATAAGGTGATGGTCACGTACGGAAAGACAGTTATACACTAGAAAGTGTCACGTCGTCATTCCTTAAAATAACCTTATGACCTCAAGAGGATTTCATAGGTCTTTGGACCCTGGAATGTATTCCTAATAAATTCCTTACTTAAGTCTACAACATGAATCGATTGGCTGGCAAGCCCAATGTTGGTGAGGCATTTAAGGACAGAGAGAGAGAGACAGAGAGACAGAGAGACAGAGAGACAGAGAGCAAAGGAGGTTAACATTTGCCATGACTTCACTCTGTCATATACACCCCACAAAAATATATACACCTGACCAAACCTTTGATTCAATTCACCTAAATATTTACGTGAACAATATTCCAATAAAACAAAACAACCGCATGTATACAACATGTTGTGTGTGTGTCATTGTGTGATAAAATAATGTATCCTTCTACAGCTTTGAGAGGTGCTTTTTAGATGTGTTTTTGTTGTGCAGCGCTTGCAATTCTCTTGTATTCACCCCAATTTTGATCTTACGCTTTTATTGTTGTCAGACTCCATTGCAAGTCGCTTTGGATAAAATCGTCTGCTAAATAAATAGATGTAAATGTAATGATCCGACAACAGCCGCCGATACTTCACCTCGCACCTCACGGAGGAGCACAAAGCATTTCATAACCCGCCAGCAGAGGTCTGTGCCGCGATCACATTACCTCCAGCAGCTGAAATCAGAGAGGAGAGGGTTGGCAAGTTTGTACGACATGAGCATCTTAACAGCTGAAGGTCCAACGCTGCCCACACATAAAGGACCATACCGCACACACACACACACACACACACACACGTATAGGCCTGGCTCTCACGACACACACTAACACACACTGGGGTCACCTCTCAACACACATACACACCCACACACACACAGGACCAGCGCTCTTACGACAACACACACACGACACGGTCTCTGACATACTCACACAGCGTCATACACACGGTCTACCACACATGTGTGCATACACGTGCACACACACAATCTCCCTCTCTCTTTCTCTCTCTCTCTCTCTCTCTCTCTCTCTCTCTCTCTCTCTCTCTCACACACACACACACACACACAAATTACACTGTGAAGAACCCAGGCCTAGGTGTCTGCTGTCCCCGTACATGACCAGGAGAGTTGGTGACAACAAAACACTGCTAGCTACATGCTATTAGCACATGTTAATAACACCATTGAAAAATGCAGTACACAATGAAACAAGTAGATTAATAGATAATTGTGCTCTTACTATAACTTTATTTCCTTGTTGTATATGAGCTAAATTATTCTGTACTATTATACTCATTGGACGCAGCCCCTCTTAGCTATAATGTTAGCATATGTAGGTAACACTAGGTAACACATACCTTCACAAGACCCTTGTTAGTGTATAAAAGACATGCATGGTAGATAGCCTGTGTTGTGCTGTGTCAACTTTTCCATTCATTTTCTTTCTTTGTCAACTTTCCCAACTTCCTAATTACAAATCTGCATATCTATAGACACAGTTCCCTTTCAACCCTAGTATGTTGTGTAGTGTGTAATAAATATTGTTCTACTACTGCCTTTTAGAAGATTTGGTGTGTAGTAGTCTGCTTTGGAGAGTGCTTGCTTTTCACCCTTGCTAGTAAGCAAATACTATGATGAGTTAGAAAGAGTAGAGAATGGCTTCTGTCTGGCAGCCATGTTGGATGTACTTTCAACGCAACCCCATCCTTTGCTAAACGGTGAAAAAAAGATGAAACTATCTGACACAATGGCAAAAGGAACACAGGTTCAGAGAATAAACTATGTTCACTATCTTATATTAATAAGATTATCTTGTATTATATTAAAAGCACAAAGCACATCATGGGGACTTTGAATTAAAAAAACAAAGTACTGAATGAATTGTCTGTTAGACATGTTGAATCTACCTTCTACTGCATTAAGTATGGACGTAGGAAGTAGGGCCTGCATCAATAGTATTATATGGGAACAAATATATTTTATTCTACATGCATGGATGGATTCTCAACATCCATGGCAGATAGCATAGAAGATAATCAGAGAGTAAAGTTGAAAGTCATTATAATAAATATAAAGGCCTATGAGTGACTCAAATGTTAAAGTCCAATGGAATAAAGTATTATACTTTATATAGTTTTTTATTTGTATGATTCCAGTGAACTGACTTGCAACATGCACCATTCCTTTTACTTTACTTTACTTACTACCTCTGTCCAATCTTGTCCACATGATCAACGCATCTTGCTCACCCACCATAAAGACGTGATTCTGCTTGAATTTACAAAATGCAGGGGGAATGAGCGTAAACGATTTGTAGGGACCAGAACCCTTGCCTTCTTCTTAGGTTTTTATTGCAAGGTCTCAAGTAAGCTAAGCAGCCTGTCCTGAGCCCAGTCATCTATAGCTTTTTTTAGCCCTCGCTAGCAAGTGAATGGGAGAGCCTGGCTTATCCTTGCTGCTGTCATCGAGGCGGCCGGTATTTTTAGGGGACCGTGACAGCTGCAAAAGCACTTATCGGTCTTCCACGAACAATGACACTCAGGGTGTCCAACGGCAGAACGCCACACAGATTGGGGGGGACCGCTCTGAAGTTGCAGCCGTTCTGAACGAAAACAGAAGTTCGGCTCTGAAACGCAAAGTCGTACAAGATACCAAAAAAAGAATAATAATGTACTAGCAAAGCACGTGGGACATTTGAACTGGATTTATTTCACACCGCATGCCAGAGCGGGGCGTTAGTTGGCCCGGCCGTTGAAGACAAGCGACGTTGATTTCTTAGCTTGAAGACAATTTCTGCGAGCGCGGAATGTATGTTGACGTTGTCGTTCCTGGACTCCGACGCGAGGTAGGTCATGTGAGGGATACGTGGCCCAACTTCACAAGGGGGCAGAGGTCATTCCAATTAAACGAGACAAGTAAACACAAGGGGCAATCCCAACCCCCCTCTTTAAAACCTCCTGGGTGATATTTAAACCACTTTCAACGCATTGACCTCACAGATTTTCATCTAATTGAATGTGTCCGAAATGTGTGTGGGCACAATGAAAATTGTTTTTTCAAAAAGAACAATCTAATTGTGGATACTGTGGTTTGGCCAGCATTGCTTCAACATTCTAAATAACCAACTAACATGGGTTATTTACATATGTGTTACAATACGTGTATTACAATTAAATAAAAAGTGTAATTCTACGTTTTACTGTTACCTCTTATGTTGTAATTTTTTTGCAATAACAGGAAAAATGTCCAGGTTTCTTTTTAACCCTCGATGTAAAACATATATATATTTTACAGTTGTAATACTGGAATCTGTCCTATGGCTCTTCCATAAGTTTTGAGTGAATGTTTATTATCAGAGGCCTTTCATGTCTCGAATGATCTTTAAATGTTCTTTTGCGACTTTGCGGTCTTGACCGGTCAGTTTGTGACCGGTCTGCATTGTCCTACACTTGCCTATTTTCTAGTTAACCAGCACTAACCCCAGCAGAGACTTGTAAGATAAATATAATGAAACCAAAAACCAATAGTATAAGGTTGATGTGTCTAACTGCACTATGGGCCAACCTACATAAACATATGTCTAGCCTTGGACTAATCCAACTTTAACTGTGATGTTCTGGGTCTTTACCGCGCCATTAGTTGACATTCGGAGGTGGAATTTGTGGCAACCAACAAACACGGTGAGATGGATTCTGTCACATATTTGGATTGTAAAGTCTCTGCATGGCCACTGTATGCTCTCTGTAAGGCCTCTGTATGTCAGCTGTATGGTCTCTGTAAGGTCACTTTAGGGTCTCGGCATCGTCACTCATTGTATGGTCTCAATAAAGTATCTGTATGGTCACTTTGTGGTCTCCTTTAGGTCTCTGTATGGTCCTGATACGGTGTCAGTTTGGTCATTGTAAGGTTGATGTAATGTTGCTGTAAGGTTTTCGTAAGCTCTCTGTATATGGTCTCTCAATGGTCGCTGTAAGGTCGCTGTAAGTGCTCTGTAATGTTGCTGTAAGGTATATATGGTCTTTCTGTGGTCTCTGTAGGGTTTATCAGGTCTCTGTATGGTTGCGGTAAGGTCTCTGTGAGGTCTCTACTTGGTCTTCAGAAGTTCTCTTTGTATGGCTTTATAAGTCGGCTGCTTGGTACAGAGTCTCTGTTTGTAGTGGGATCTGTAAGGCATTGGGACGGTCTCTGTACGATCTCAGAAAGATCTGCTGTAGGTTCTGTCCGTGTTTGTGTGAGCGTGTGGGGTTCACAGCATTCTTTGTGATACTTGACACACACACACACACACACACACACACTCCTTTGCAGGTCTTTATTTAGCGCTCGCTATATTAAGCACTTTCCCATTGAAATACGGCACCAGCTGTGTTGCCTATCTGTGTTGTGGCTGCTGTTAGGACCAAGCCACAGCCCACTACTATCCCCCAACCCCAGCCAAGCAGAGCCAGTGTTCTCCCTGTTTTCTTACGCACACAGATGTAATTAAATTACAACCGTCAAAAATGCCATCCAGTTAAAAACCCATTCACACAGACTAAGCATTCGATTTGGTATAGGTGTAGAAAAAAAAAGGATCCTTCTTTACCATGGATTCTAACACTCTAACTCTAAAAACTAAACCATTCCAGTGATGGGAACTTGCCCAAAACTGTTGGTGATGGATCTGCTTTGTTAGGGTTAGGGGTTAGGGTTAGGCCATTTTTGTGTTGTCATGGACAGGACAGTGGGGTGCAGGATAGAGGGAAAGACATCTAGCGTAATGACTAAGATATAGAAGATAACCTTGAATTGTAGCCTACTGCTTACATGATTAGCAAACTGCTGGGTTGAGCCTAGTTATTTTACCCCCCATTAGTAGTTAACATGTCATGTCTTGATTACACTTTGTGATCCTTTTACCTCAGATACTTGTACTGCGCAGTCCCAGTCCGAGACAGTCCCGCCCCGGCGTTGGCAGTGAGCGACTGAGCTGCTGAGTAGAGGCCGGCCCTGGAGCAGACATGGACGTGTTTGGCGGAGCGCCCCGCTTCCTGGCCTACCCCAGGACGGTGGTGGTCCAGAGCGGCACCGACGCCGTCCTAAAGTGCCAGATCGGCGGAGACCCCCGGCCCACTGTCATCTGGGAGAGCAACAGCCTGAAGATCGACACGCAGGGGCGGTATCGCGTGTTCGAGGACGGCAACGTCTATAACCTCATCATCTGCTCTGTGACGTCGGAGGACAGCGGGCAGTACATCTGCAAGGCCAAGAACTGCATCGGGGAGACGTATGCGGCCGCCACGCTCAAGGTGGAGGGCGAGGCCCAGGAGCTGGAGGTCAGGGAGGAGAACAAGCCTCGGTTCCTCATCAAGCCCCTCTCCACCCGCGTGGGCCGTGGGGACGACGCCGTCTTCTCCTGCAAGCTGTGGGGGAACCCGAGGCCCGACGTGGTCTGGGAGAAGGACGGACGTAAGCTCCACGAGATCTTCGAGAGCGCGCACTTCAGCGTGGGCTGCCAGGACGGCGGCTGGTTCCAGCTGAAGATCTTCAAGACGCGTGCCCCCGACGGCGGTGTGTACACGTGCAAGGCCAGGAATGAGTTTGGCGAGGGGCTGGCGGGGGCGGTGTTGCTGGTGGATGCCGGCCCGGGGCGCGAGGACGATGGGAATCGAAACGGGTACAACAACGGCCACTGGAAGGCCCACCAGGGCAAGCAGAGGAGCGGCAGGCCGATGTCCAACAGACTCCGAGACGACGGCATGACCAAGTCCACCAAGGTGAAGATGTTTGCGGTGACTGAGGGCAAGCACGCCAAGTTTCGCTGCTTTGTGACGGGAAAACCCAAACCGGAGATTATGTGGAGGAAGGATGGCAGGCTCATTCTCTCTGGGAGGCGTTACCTGTGTTATGAGGATAGAGAGGGATATTTCACTCTGAAGGTGCTCTACTGTAAGCAGAAGGACAATGGAGTTTATGTTTGTGCTGCGTCCAACACTGCGGGACAAACGCTCAGCGCTGTACATTTGTCTGTGAAGGGTGAGTACGAAGTTCATCTGGAAAGCATTGTTGTTGTTGTCGACACAACCCCTTGTTTGGAAACGAAAAATATTTGATATACTGTATTCACTATATTTCATTGGCATAATTATGCTAAATAAATCATTATCAAAATACACAAAACATTTAACATACCCCCCTGTAATAATCACTGTATTTTCAACAGTTTTAAAGATTTCTCTTTGAATACCATACCCACTCCCTTATAACTACCATGCTACTTTAGAAATGATCTTACTGTCTAAATATCTGTCACATGAAATGTCAAAGTGGTCCAAGTTCATCAGCTGAAGGTGGATTCCAATAGCTATGGATACCAATGTCTGCTTAGTCACTTAGCTTGTGAAAAGTCTAGGGGAGAGGGGAACCATGTGATTGAGATCTTAGGGGAATGGGATCCAATTTCTCTTAGGGATGCAGTTCAGTCCATACTAACACCACCAACAGCGAGCATTGTATCTGTAATGTGACAACCCCTTGTACACAGATAAAGTGTTGGTTTGAACCTCTGAATAAGTAAGGTTTACTCACCTTTAATTGATTTATGGCTGCAAAGATTAGCAATTAATCGATTAGTGGATAGACGGGAAATGCATCAAATCTCATTTTGATTGTAGACTAAGCGTTTAAGTCATTTATCAAATATAAATATCAGCAGTTCAATTCAAATATTTGGTTCATGGATCATTCTAAATTGAATACGTATTTTTCAAAAATAAAGCCGCATCGAAAATAAGCCGCAGCAGAAAAAAAGTTATTCTGACCACGTCAGAAGACGCACTTGGCGGGGACATTCTTTGAGCAAAGTACTGATTGTTTCCAATCTGATTGTGAGCGATTCTGTCGCTCACGAGTAACCTAGAATCGTTGAGAACAAGGATTCTATATATATATTATAGTTGATTAGATCATCCATGTGTTGAGTGAATGTCTGAAAGCGCAGATTGTAAAAGGGAGACTTGAGACTGATACTGATATTCTAGTATTTGTAGCAGTATAGTATATATGGCAAGTGTACTCAGGGCGGAGCTCAGTGTTGAGTTTTGGAACAAATCACAATTGAGAAATCCAGTTTTTTCTTATTTGTGTTGCATTCTTGTAACAATCTTTGCTTGTATAATAGCAGGTATTCATATACATGTACGTCATAACACTCTTGATAACACTTGAAGTAGTAGGCCTACTAGGTTTTCGTGAATAATTAAAGTCAAACAAACAATTTCCAATGCTTCAGATACAATTAATGAAGGATGTGTATTGTATTTTTGATATTTGCAATCTATAACTTTTTGCTTTTGCAAAAGGTTTGTTTTTCGTTTGTGATAGTAGTCTGAAAATATCTTGTGTTATCGACTGCAGGTGGATATTCTTAAGCAGTATTGACAAATTGAAACCTGCAACTAGTTGAGAAATTACGTTTTAAAAGCCAGGTATAAGCCACACCAAAATATAAGCCACACCTAGCTGTAAATGTTGCAAAATCTTTATTTAATCCATGGCATTATTTTCGAAAAATATGGTAGTTGAATTTGTTTTGGCTTCTTGTCAGATAAAGCAAGCACATTTAAGACATCACTTTGGACTTGCAACTTGTGATGGCATTTGCTAACCCTATAGACTAAATGATTAATGAAGTCATCAAAAAAGAATCACTTGATTAATCGTCTATTAGAATAATAATTAGTTTCAGAGCTAAATCGATCCAACCTTATTCATACAGCGCTTTTTGTGAAAAACAGCAATACAAAAGTGCCTAACAAGAGCAACAACACAAGAACAAGAAATCGAATGAATGAAAAACTAACAATACAGATCAAAATCACAGAGACATTGAGCTACACAGAGGTAGAGCTATTGAGACGTAGATTAGATCAAAGAAACTTGTAAGATAGTGTTTCACATTCAAACAATCCTGGATAGTATGATTCAGAGCTTGGTTCAACCACTATGGTTAGATAACAAACGCAAAGAGTCTGGTGTTGTACACGCCGGTTTCTAAATGCAGTCCACATTCTTTTGTTTACAACGGTCTGGTACTGTCCGATGGTGTCGGTTACAAACAGTTTATTTCCTAGCTAACACTCAAGTGTGTTAATGATCTTTTCATACCTCAGCCTCAAATAAGCAACTTGTCTCATGATTTCTCCTATCTCGTTTGCTGCACTGATATGTATGACGGAATATTCCGTTTTGAGTGCTTTATGTTTTGATCACAATTAAAAAATAATATTTTCATTTTTATTAGGTCTACTAACAATTGTGTTCATTATGTCAATAAGCAGATTTAATAACCTATTTAATGAAATTACTTTTTCTTTATTGTAATTCTAAAATAGTTTAATAATATACATTATAACATAGTAATATCAATAGATGAAGTAATATATGTGGTAACACCAATAGCCGTAGTCATTTTCAATCGCAATAGAAACAGCCACAGCTTTGATGCAATGTGTGATAGTGAATGCTGTGTTGTTCATTACAGTTATAAAGTCTATATATATAAGAATACCTAATTACAGTGTACCCTGTTTGAAACAGCTGAGTGTTTGACTCCCTGCCGAAAGGTTCGAACCCAAGATGTCCTAACCCCTACCTGCTCCTTAATGACATAACTAAAAATAAATCACCTTGAGTCAGATAAGATGGATAAAAATGACTTATATTTAATACTTGCCTAAAATACTGCCAGTGACTAATTACTAAAGGGTAAACGGTCTTCAAATAAAAGGACTTAGTCTTACCCCAAACGTGTGTGTTTGTTCCTTACCTCACCTCCCCCAGAGCCTCCAGTGAGGTTCAAGCAGCCGCTTATCGACCTGGAGGTGTGGGAGCGGGACCTGGCCGTGCTGGAGTGCGAGGTCCCTGAGGATTCGGTCCCCATCACCTGGTACCTGGAAGACCGCCGGCTCCAGCCGGGCGCCAAGTACGGCATGGAGGAATGGGGCACCAAGAGGCGGCTCACCATCCGAGACATTGGCGTGGACGACGACGGCATCTACCTTTGCGAGATGCCCGACGGGGGCAGGAGCATCGCAGAGGTGGCTGTGAAAGGTAACTCAGCTGGTGTATGTGTGTACACAGATATGGAGGAATATGAGCGAGATCTCTGTGATACTGATTCAGGGAAAAGGCCCGTAACATTCTCTTGGATTAGAGGTGAGGGAGGGGGGAGATTTGTTGGGTGGCTAGGGGTGTTTGACTCCCAGCTGAAGGCTCTGGGTTCTGGGTTCAAACCCCAATCTGTCCGTTGTATTAATGTTTCTGAATAGACCCTAACCCTACAAATGAACCTCCTTTAACGTACCCGCTTCGCAGGCACAATTGTCCGGAAGCTCCCGAGGAAAGTGGACGTCCTTGAGGGAGAAAACGCTGCATTCTGTGTCGAGGTGGAGGAGGAGGAGATGGACATCCACTGGTACAAAGAGGGAGTGGAATTGCGGGAGACTCACCAGACCATCCTCAAATCATTCGGCCGAACTCATATCCTGGTATTCGTCAACACCAATCCTCAGGACTCGGGACTGGTCATGTTCTTCGTGGGCAGGTCCAAAACTTCGTCTCAGCTCAGAGTGAAAGGTAATAAATGGTGGACGTTTCAAAAGCATCTCATAAGCGGCCAGACATGGCAATTTCTATCTCAGAAATGATTGTCCTCATCAGTGTTGAATCAACTGTCTTCATGTGACTGAGACTGAAAAGAGACAGACAATTATGTTGCACAAGGAAGGGAATGACACAACTTGTCGCTGTAGTACTCGTACCTAGGACTACTAAACCATGATTTCAGACGTAGAATGCTGGGTTCAGTAATTCTAGTGTGTAAAAATAGTACTAGAACAGGCCGCCCCATGCACAAATTCATTCTATTACCTGTTAGCATAGAAACTACAAACATTAAGGTGAATTACCTGTAACAAAGGATGTAATCAACTCCCTGTTTTGTGTCCTTTACAGCGGCCAAACACTGTCCTCCAAGCTGTCCGGTGAGCGTTCAGATCAACACGGAACGAGCCAATGCCGCTCTGCTTTCCTGGGTTCCTGCCCAGGACTCACGAAAGAACCCCCCGTCAGGCTATGTCCTGGAGCGGCAGGAGGTGGGTACGGGCTCCCAGGAGTGGCTCCAGTGTCTGACCACAGACTCTGCAACCTCCGTAGAGATCCTAGGGGACAGCGTGCCTTGCGAGGCAGACTACCGCTTTCGCATCTGCAGCGTGAACAAGTACGGAAAGAGCAACAACGTGGAATTCCCCCGAGCGGTTCACTTAGGTAAGCTGGACGATGGATTGGTTCACATTTAGCCACTTTTTTTGCCGACACTTTTCTCCAGCATCAACAGATGAGGCTGAGAACAATTGAAGCATGCAGACAATATAGAAAATATTACAACATTTCAAGGTACTGCATGAGCAAGTTTCTAAAAACATCTTGACAGTTGGAGTGAAGAATATAGGAAACAACACATGGTATTATGGATGAAGTTGATGGAAAAATTTATAAAGATGGCCTAGTAGTCCTCAGTTTAATTGAATTAAACAAATGGTGCTGGCAAGTACAAATCAGTTTGTCGCTTGTTATTAAATAATGTCAAACACTTAACAGTCTCAAACAGGTTGGACAGCAAAACACTAAAACATTTCCTGCTAACTCAATGTCATCGTCTCTCCTCCAGTCCCCGTGGCCAGGATACAGGCTCCTCTGCAGGATGCCTTAGTGCCAGAGGGGCAGGACGCCTGCTTCTCCATCGAGCTCTCCACCTCAGTGATCGGCACGTGGTTCTTGAACGGCACACAACTGCAGGACGACGAACGCTACACGACGAGGCGGTCTCGAACGCACCAGTCGCTGCGCATCAGGGGTGTACGAGAAACAGACAACGGGGCTGAAATCACATTCATAGCGTACGGCATTAGGGATTCTGCTGCATTATACATTCAAGGTACATTCAAGGTCACTTACAGTATAAGGACTGTTTAATCCCTGTGTAACACTAAATAAAGTTTTTTACTATTATTTTTAAATAGCTATCCTTTATATGCATTGCTTATTACTACATAATTGACTATAAAACAAATGTTACAGGAGTTTGTTTGTTTTTGTCCCGGAAATGTACAGCTCCTCTGGTGAAGTTCTCCCCACTATCAGAAATGGACCGTAATAAGTTTATAGAAGAGGGGAACCCAATCGTGCTGTACTGCGAGCTGTCAGACCCTGCGGCCCCAGTGCACTGGTACAAGAATGGGTTGGAGCTACAAACAACCGAGGGCCTTCACATCCAATCAGAAGGCACCATGAGGCGGATTGTCATCCAATCGGCAGAGTTCTCACACTCTGGAGTCTATTGCTGTGACGCCATCGATGATGTCATCAGATTCAATGTGGAAGTAGAGGGTGAGTGGGCCTTTCCAAAAAAAGTTATCGTGTTTCTGTCATACTAACAACTTCCTGTTGTGAACTTTTTTTTTCTTGTCTATATCTTGTAAAGAGTCATTGAAGATTTCCTTCTAAAGTCTTAATAAATGACCAGCAACAACTTGTAAATGACCAATGATTGCATGCATCCATAGCCCCCCCTGTGAAGTTCACACCACTCCCAGACGCGGAGAGAAAAAAGGCCATCCATACTGGCTCCCGGATAGAGCTACAGTGTGAGCTCTCAGACCCTTCGGCCACAGTGCACTGGTACAAGGATGGCTCCAAGCTCCTGCCTCAGAGCGGAGTAGAGATGCTCACCGACGGCTTGTCTCGGATGTTGCTAGTCAACGTTGCTGACTTTATTCACTCTGGGTTATACAGCTGCAAGACTAAAGGTGATGCCATCACGTTCAACGTGGACGTCACAGGTGATTTGATGATTTGTTACTTACTATGCTGGATTTGTAACAAAGATAAATGAACCAAAAGCTCTGCCTTAGCTAAGATATTAACCGTGTTTACTTTCTTACATGCAATGCCTTTTTTGCTCTTCCTTCTTGAAACGTAGCCCTTAGTTGATTGTTAATGTTTAGGAATTGTATTGAAGGCTGTATCTAAGACACACATTCAAACATATCTGTAGCTCCACCGGTGAAGTTCTCAGCGATTCCAGAACAACTAAGGAATAAGACCATTGAGGCCGGCTGCCCCATTGTACTACAATGTGTGGTCTCGGACCCAGAGGCCCAGGTCTGCTGGTATAAGGGTCCGACGCAACTTCTTTCAAACTCTGGATTAGAAATCCACTCGGAAGGCCACACAAGGTCTTTAGTTGTCCAGTTTGCCGAACCTCGTCATGCTGGTGTTTACAGCTGCGCGTCCGAGGACGATACCATGGAGTTTCGAGTGGAGATCAGAGGTGACCCATATCTTTTTGTCTTGTGTAGTAATAACAATACTACTGTAACCCCACCTCCCGTTTCTCTTCACGCCACTAATAAATCCCAGCTTACTCTGTCTTGGCATTCTTTTTCGTTGTCAAAGCAATGCCACCAAAATCTATTTCTAGCTACGTTTGAATGTATTTCAACATTTTTTACTTGGTTCTGTCCAAAATGTACCCTGATAGCTATACCGGTGAAGTTCTCTACTAGTTTTGACGTTGAGCAAACCAAGGCGTTTGAAGTGGGTGCGGCGTTTGAACTGGAGTGCGAGGTAACCGAGCCCACCGCTGAGGTGTGCTGGTACAAAGATGGCCACCAGCTCTGCCCACAGAATGGCTGGGACATTATCTCTGACAGCTCCTTCAGGAGGCTCATTGTCCAATCAGCTGAGCTCTTTCACGCTGGGCGGTACAGCTGTGAGACCTCTGATGACACTATCCAGTTCACTGTGGATGTCAAAGGTGATTTTTGTTATTTTTGGTTGAATCTTGAACACGATAGTGTGTTAGTTCTTGTAGGAGATTTGATGTATTATTTGTAACATTTAGAGTGTCTGTGTCTGTCACTAAACGTCGGATGGTTTGAAGCTGTATCTGTTTGTTTCGCTAATAATGGATGTTGCTAGCTTCACAGCTACACCTATATAACCTCACTTTTTTTCAACTCTGGTCTGAGAACAAACAACAAATAAAACTAACAAAACAGTCAATTTGTAAAAACACTTGACCTTTAACCCCTCCCTGCCTCTCTCTTAACCAATGAGTAGATGCACTGTCATTCACAATTACATTTGTGAATGCTCATCTTCAGCTCCATCGTTGCCATTGCTATCCTCACCGGAGGTTGAGGAAAGCAATTTGCTTGAGGTAACCTGTCCCTTGGAACTGCAAGGTCAAAGGTCAGACTCTGCAGTCCCGGTGTTTGGGCAGCAGGACGAAGAGCAGGACGTAACAAGCCAACCTGGCTTTGAAATTGGAGGCTTCGAGAAGACCCTCGTAATCGAACCGACCCACTCTTCCAACTCTGGAGCCTACTATTGCGCAACAGCAGACGATGTTGCCCAGTTAATTGTTCAAAACGAAGGTGATTGTTTGTGTCATTGGTTTTGTTTTTTCAAACTAATTATCTTCTCTTAGCTTTTTTTTTAATTAGCTTCTTTAAAATTCTAATCATAAGAAGCTAATATTTGTGATATTAAACACCTTAGAATAACAAACACTGAAATGATCCCACTGATACAGCTCTGCCTGTGACATATCCACCTGGTTCTGCAGTTGAGAAGACCAAACCTATTGAAGCACACAGCCCCATCGTTCGGCAGTTTGAGATCTCAGACCCAGTTGCCAAAGCCTGTTGGTATAAGGATGGAACACAGATCTACCCACAAAACAACAGCCAATCAGAAACTGCCAAACAGACTGTGTTCCTCCATTCAGATGGCTTATCCTGTGAGAAGAGGTTTGGCTGTGAGAAAAAGGAAGAAGTGCAGTTTAATGTGGCCAAAAAAGGTGTTGTTCCATCTACGTCATATTTGTTGAGGAATCTGTCAGAAACAATACGCCATGACAGTAAAGCTATGAGCTCATTGTTTGTTTTCTTGGCTTTGTCTGTACAGCATATCAGTGTCACTCTGGTGACGACAGTGGTGCAGTATCTGATGAGTCTCACGAAACCACTATGGACACAAAAGGTGAAAAATATATTTCAACATTAGAATCATCCATTTTAACCCAGTACATACTTGCCACTAACCAAAGTGGTGTATTGAATTGTTAGTTCACTTTGTGACATCTATGAAATATATGTATTTATTTCATTTCTGATCATTTTTGAACATGCTTTCAGACATGACCCACTCTCATTTCATTTCCTGCAGATTATTTTTGGCTTTAAATGACAAATCAAGGTGTTTCGGAGCAGTCATACTCTTGATATTAACGTGTATGTTTGTCTGTCATGTCGTGTCATTCTTCATCTTAACAGCCATCTTTGTTTTGCTTGCCACAAGCAACTCTCTACTCTTGAAGCCCATCTTATTTGTCCACCACAAGAACCCGTCATTCACTTTGCTGGTCTGAATCGCCTCCGTTGCATTGACAATTAATTGTTTTACTCTTATTGGTATAATGACTGTTTGTAGACAGAACTAATGGGGTTTAACACTGATCTGAATTGCTATAGTATGAAGGGTCTATGATATACTTAGTACAAGACCATGGTTTGCCATGGTCGCACATCTTAAAGAATTGTCTTTGCAATGGATAATCCCATAACTCCTCCATGCTAACCCACAATGATGTACAGTACTATTTTGAGAAGAGCTATTGAGGCAAACAACCAAACTGAAAAACTTTATCTCTGTGTACATCATAATGCCTCTAGCTATACCTCCCAGACTCTCGCCGGACCAAGCTACAGAGCCAAGGAAGTCCATCGAAGTGGCTTATACAACAGAAGACGAAACCATCTTGCAGAAGCCGAACTCTTGGGTCTCCCGAAAGATAGGAGAACCCTGTAAATATATAAAACATTCCGGGCCTCTTTACCCAACAAATGGAGGTTATGATGAGCAAATTCCAGTATATTCAGAAGTGCTTTCCAGCAACCGACAAGCGAAAACTGTTGATGATGTGGATCGCCCTGAATCAACGTCTGCCGTGATGGTCGGATCTGATGCACACCGTCACTCTATACAGCCTACAGAAGTTCAAATTGAGCATCTCAGACGCAATACACAGTATTCACCAGCTCCATCTTCCACGCATACAGTGACTGTCCAAACACAGAAGTTTTGTGCCGCACTGCAAACTGCAACCGTCCAAGCAGAGGAACCCGACAGTGGCCGAGGGTGTACAGCTTTCAAATCGCAGGAAATCTGCAAGTCTTCTAAGATGAAAAATATCCAATCAAAGGAGCTTTGTTGCTCCTTAAAGACAGAAAGGCTCCAATCAGTGGGGCTGTCTAAATGCTTACAGGCTGAAGCTGTCCAATCAGGGGGAGTGTCTAGCTGCTTACAAGCTGAAAATAGCCAATCACAGGGACTTTCTAGTTGCTTACAGGCTGAAACGATTCAATCAGTGGGACTGTCTCAGTGCTTACAAGCAGAAACTATCCAATCACGGGGACTGTCTAGTTGCTTACAGGCTGAAACTGTTCAATCAGTGGGAGTGTCAAGCTGCTTAGAGACTGAGAGTCACCAATCAGTGGAGCAGTCTAGTTGCTTACAGGCTGAAACTGTTCAATCAGTGGGAGTGTCAAGCTGCTCAAAGACTGAAAGTCACCAATCGGTGGAGCTGTCTTGTTCCTTACAGACCCAAACTATCCAAGCAAAGGCAAATTCTAAACAGATTGCAACTGTCCTATCAGATGGGCTATCTGGCTGCCTACAGACTAAAACCTTCCAATTAAATGAGCCATGTGACTCCATAAAGTCTGCAACTGTCCAATCGGAGGAGGTCAGCAACTCTTTCAGCAGCACTCTCCAATCAGGTGAGCTGCGTAACTCCAGCCAGACAGCAATTATAAGCCAATTGGATGAGCTTTCTGACTCTTTACAGTCTGTCACTGCCCAATCAGAGGACCTCTGGGACTCCTCACAGTCTGTCAAGGCACAGTCAAAGGAGCTCTGTAACGTCCGTCAGATGGCAACTGTCCAATCAGTGAAGCTCTTTGACTCCTCACAGCCAATTATTTTACAATCGGTGGGCGCTGGTATCAACATCTCAGAGAGTGGCGCTCTGCAAATAGGGGTGTTTTGTAGTTCACCTGAGGTAGTATCCCTTCAACCTAAGGTCATACACAGCCCTCTGAAGGCAATGACTGTGATGGCAGGGAAGGCATTTGACCTGCTGCACTCTACAACCATTCAATCCAAAGACTTATTGCATAACACAAGACAAACGGTACCAATTCCAATGGAAGAGTCGTATTACAACATGCAATCGACAGCAATCCAAACAGGGGGAAACACCCTGGAGACACAAGGAGATGCATTACAATGCTTAGTTTACTCTGAGCAAAGAGCTAATGTGTATTCATTAGAACTTTATAAGGCTAAGCCAGTGTCTGCCCTCCAATCAGAAGAGGTCTATCTGTCAAGGGCATGTGACAGTCAGTGGGATGATGATGGTGATGATGACATTGCGCTTAAAGTGGATGTCGAAGGTGATTTTAATAGTTACCATTATCAGACAAGAGAATGGATGTTGGTGCTTTGTGAAAATCAGGAGATTGTGTATCACAATCTTCTACATTTCTACCCTTACCTGTGTGATTACAATCAGAGCTGAATAAAGTTTATAAAAACAAATGTAATGCTTGGGTGGCTTGTGAGATTGTACGTAAAGTAGCGTAACATAGTTAATATATTGGTGGCAAAGTCTAACTCTTATGCAGTTATTTCCACATAACAAAAATAGTTCCTCCATCCAAACACTAATAACACATCTGTGTACCAAGACCTTAATTATTTAAGACTGCTAATATCCATCGGTAGCAATTGAGGTAGCTAATCTCAGTAGTGGGGACATTGCACTGAAAGTGTTAACAAATAAATCCCATTCATACCATGGCTAATAACTGATGTAATTCTCTTTCAATATCACTACCAAATGTCACCACAGCCCCTCCGGTGAGAATCCCAGCGGCCGTTTGTGAGACTGAGAGGAACCAGTCATGTGCGGTATCGGATCCTTGCGCAGGAGTGTCTTGGTACAAGGATGGGCTAAAGCTGCTTGAGCTGAATGAGCAAGCCATGGGTGGTTCGGAGGGTTCTGTACGAACTCTCTCTGTTGAATCAGCGCTGACGTACCACGCAGGTGAATACACCTGCCAAACCACTGACGAAGCCATGCAGTTTTATGTTGATGGTAAAGGTGACAAACTGTGTCTGCTTTGGTTTGTTTTCTTGTCATTCAATGACTGCTGTGGAATAATCAAATCAAATGTATTTTCCCTGGTTTAAGGAGGGTAAAATATAGATGCTGCTTTTGGAAAGGAAGAATCACCGCAGGGATGCAAAAGTGTTTGGCCTAGAAATAGATAATCAATAAATTGACACTAAAGAAAAAAAGGCCTTTTTTCAAACTACAAATTAAACCCATTATTGGAACTTGTTTATATTCTGTATGTGCTCTTTGATGTATATTTATTAATGTTTCATATTTTCTTACCATGCTGCAACCTTCTTCAAAGTTTAATTATTACATAATAGTTTCTACAATATTTACAATATTTTTAAGATTATTCTATTATTCTCTAATGTTTCTTATGTTCAATCTTTTAGCTCCTCCTGTGAAGTTTTCAGCCATGTCTAAGGCTGATCAGACACAAACAGTCATGGTGGGCTGTCCCATTGCTCTACTCTGTGAGCTCTCGGACCCCAATGGACAAGTACACTGGTACAAAGATGGAGCAAAACTTATATCTCCATCTGGAGTTGACATCCAGTCGGATGGAAATTTCAGGAGACTGACGATCCAGTCGGCTCAGAGGTCTCATTCAGGAGTGTATCAATGTGAGACTAAGGATGATGCCATCCAGTTCAGCGTGGACGTGAAAGGTGACAAACGAAAAAAACTGAAGTTCTTACAGTTTCTAATCCGTTTGGAGTTGAGCCACTAACTGTTGTTTGAAACAGCTGGCAATAATTTTCCTTAATAATCATCTAACCAATGGTTTGTAGCTGCGCTGCGCTACATTTCTTTCATGCAGTTATTTGTTTGTCTGTTCGAAAGATGCTAAGCACCTTGATGTGGCAATTATTATACCAAATGGAGCTAGCTGGGAGACAGAAAGGGTTACTTGAAAGGTAACAGTCATATTTCTTTAACTTGAGTTTAACTTTTTTTCATTTGTGAGTAAGGGCAAGGTGGGCGTTAGGGTAAGGGATCTTCTCTATTTATATATATATATGTTAAATAATTCATAGCTTCATTCCTAAACTTTCAGTATTAAATGTTCAGTCTTTTCAGGAATTTGTATACCTATATGTTGGCTTTGTAGCTCTTCAATAGAGCTCTTTTCAGTCTGCTGTTGCTTCATGTTGCTTTTCTTCATAACTTATTTCTTCTTCATAACTTTTTCTTTTACTTCATCTTTGTTTTATTTGATATCGGTGTGTCCAAACTGGCCGATAACCTTTGCTTTGGTTTGATGTCTTGCTCTTAACTTCCTTATTTTTTATTTTGCTCCTCTACATTTCTGTTCGTTTTGAGTATGAACGCTGTTCTTCTCTCGACTTTGTTGATTTTTCTTTTTTACATTCGTGCCTTATAATAATCTTAAATAACCTTAATCTTTAAAGGTTATACAGGAAATCAGTCAATAGCAATGATTTCAGGAAATTAATGATCAATCGTTCTTTTTTCAATACGACCAAAAATGTCCAGCTCTGCCTGTGAAGTTCTGTGAGCTTCCAGAGGACGAGAAGAGCAAGTCAGTCCTAGAGGGTTCACCTCTGGTTCTCCGATGTGAGCTCCGTCAGGACGCAGCAGCTGAGGTCTTCTGGTCCAAGGATGGAACCAAGCTGCTCCAGGGTGATGTTGACCTACAGTCAGACGGCCTAATGAAGAAACTGTGCATCCATTCTGTGGATAGAACACATGCTGGCGTCTACGAATGTTCAACGGCAGATGACTCCATCACCTTCACGGTGGAAATCAAAGGTGATTAATGTCTGACTCTACCCTGTTCTGTCCTGTATATATTCTAACCACCTGTAAATATATTTTAGTGTTCCGGCCAAACTTGTACACAAAATGTGTGCATGCGTTAACAAGAGTCATTGAATCGTCCATTGAACCCCGGTGATACATATTTGAATATGATTTCTACATTATTCACTTGGAGCATATATTCATCATATGTATGAATTCCATAAATAAAAACCCCTTTTTCTAGAACTAATATTTAATTTAATTGAAAACATTATTGCCCTCCTCCCTCCCTTCGCTCAAATGCTTTTGTAGGCTGTTCACAGAGGATCATGCCCATCCCGATGTCAGAAAAGTTCAAGACCATTTCGGTTGGCTCTCCTATAGTGCTCCAGTGTGAGCTTCAAGACCCAGTTGCCCAGGTCTCATGGTGCAAAGATGGAGTGGAGCTTTATTCAAAAACGGGTCTCGATATGAAAAGAAATGGCCACGTCCGGAAGCTAGTGATTAATTCCGCTAAGGCCTCTGACTCTGGCCTCTACAACTGTTGTCTTTCACTCGATGTTGTGACATTCCAAGTGGAGGTCCAAGGTGATTGTTGTGTTTGCTATGTTTTTTTTTATTAATAACTATGCAAATAAGTTCCAACTATAATTACCCTTTTGCCCCACAGGTATACACTATGCCACCTACCTCATCCTACTTTTAACACAGCAATAGTCAGTCCCATCTACGCTTGTCTTTGTTCATCTTCCCTCAACTTAGCTCACCCTACCTTAACCTACCCTAAGTTACGTTATGGAACCTACCTTGCCTTAGGTTACCCTACATTGTGTTACTGTTTGTGAAAATGTATTTCCTCTTTGAGGACAATAAATCACTAAGCTACATAACACAACTTTGTTACCTTAGCCTATGATACCTTAAAGGGATACGCTGAGATGTCTGTAAATTGGCGTTTGCCTTCCCTAGATTCAGCCGAGTTGATTCATTCCAAATCCATCACTGTGCGTCATGAAGGGGAGTTTACTGAGTGAGCATTGCTTTCCGTTAGCCACTTCCAGTGACTTGCAGAGTTACAGCACAATATTGTATATTGGAATACAATATTAGCCAAGCTACGGTTCATGTGAGGGGAATACACATAATTATTTTTCAATTATTATTAGCTGCTACTGGGTAGGTAGTCTATGCGAAGGGTATCCTGTCAGCGGCGCATCGCAGGTAGCATAATATCACAGCGCCGAAAATAGTCGAATTATCTGGGTTTGTAGACCAATGAATGAATTTGGAATTAAACAGCTCCTATGAATCTCAGTAAGAAAGGCGAACACCAATTTACAGATATCTCGGCGTATCCCTTTAATCTATGATACCTTATACCATACCTACATTACCCAACATTAACATAACATCTTAGCCCTTTACCTTTCCATACCATTCTTCACAAAACAGAAACTGGTAATCAAGCAACAACACTTAGCCAAAAGGACAAACCTACATGATGATATGACATCTTTACAATAGCGATCACAAATCTGTCAGAATGATATGTGAGTAAATCATCTTTGTTCTGACATCGCATTCTGCCCAATTTCATTGGAATGCAATGTTTCAGACCCCACAGTTGAGGTCAATAGGTACAAAGATGACGTTCAGCCACTTCCTCTGAGTGACTTCGACGTCCAATCAGATGAGGAGTTGAGATCAGTGAACGTCCAATCAGCAGAAGCCAGACACGTGGACATATACAGCTGTGAAGCGATGGCCGATGTCCGTGTAGAATCCAAGGTGGATTTTGCAGGTGATTAGCACATCTTTAGTTTTAAAGTCACTACTTTGCTTTAGGCTTGGCAATCAAAAAATAAATATTAACAAGCTTAAGGCATTCTCCTTGTGCCTTACAATGTGCAAGCATATTTTATTATTTGTGATTAGTTATCATTGATCTAGTCAATCTCAATCGCCATTTTTAAATCTTAAAAACGGTGTGCACGTTAGACTCCACACTTGTTAAAGCTATATATAACTTTAACTTTTGAAATTCACAAAATGTAACACAATTCTCTTCAGTAAAAGCAATTTGAAGTTAATGCTTTAATAAAGAAATAGGATTGATCTTAATCGTTACCAAGTCAACAATAGCGCAATAATATCCTATTAAGTACAAAATGCTATTTTTGTGCGCTGATCAAGCATTCTCCCCCCTCCACCACCAGTTTTCAAACCATGTACATTGCTGCTGCATGTCAATGTTTAGCTCAGATCTTATGAGGATCATCTTTTGTACGTTGCTTGTAACCTAATGAAACAACACCTGTAGCTCCTGTCTGGTCTTCAATGGCCCCAGAGGTTGGGAGAAGCCAGTCTCTCGAGGCAGCAGAGCCCAGCTCCCAGCAAATCGAGACAGCACATCTCAAAAGCCATGCCCACTCGTCCAATGAGGACAGAGTGAATCCCCTGCCAAAGTGCGTGACTATCAACCAATCAGAGGACAGAAAGAGGACAGTGGTTACACAACCGGCCACCACCGCGTCTTCATTCTCCGGGGTGTGCAATCTTAAAACAGATGATGGTTCAGATTTCAACGATTGCTATGTGGAGGTGAAAGGTGACATGCAAAGACTTCTCGTGGATGCCAAGTTTTAGTTGCAACTAATGACTCGTTTCTTTGCCACCCGTCATATGATACATGGGCCATGGATGGCTTCATTATGCCTTTATTTTGTTAAAGGGCTGAATATCATCTCAAATGAATAAAAAAGTGGTGCTGCTTCATCTTCATCACATCCATCATGGATTGACCCCTTTCCATCATTCTCTTTTTTCCCATCTTCATCAAGCGTTTGAATGCTTTTTTAAGTAAAACGTTTATCATTTGATGTGAAGCTTTATGAAGGGTGCTAGATCTTTGACAAGTCTCTTGGAAACATCTCTAACCTTGCTTCAATCACGTGCGATACTGCATACTTCCATCATTAATATTTGTCACTTTCATTGCTCATGTGCTGCCTAGACTGGGACTACCTGGTTTTAATCAGCAGGCCTTGGAAGCAGCTTGTCTAATCTCGCAAATCTTGGCTGCGAACTGCTGTTTGAAACATTTTCAAAAACACCTTTTTTTTTTAAACAAACCATTTCTTTATTGATTCCTTACTCTTGTCTTATTCTACAGTGCATCCGGTAACATTCGTAAACAGCCCAGAGGAGGAGCGTTTCAGAAGCGTTGTGGAACAGGACCAGCTGGTTCTAGCGTGTGAGGTCTCGCGGGCGGACGCCCCGGTCCAGTGGTACATGGACGGAGTAGAAATCCAAGCTTGCGACAACGTTACACTGAGAGCCGCTGACACAGCGAGAATTCTGACCATCCGTAGCGCCCGGCTGTTGGACACGGGGACGTACACGTGCAGGGCTGGAGACAGCGCTTTAATCTTCAAGGTTAACGTACGAGGTAATGTCTGGGGGAAACGTCTGCCACCTAAACACCATGGACATTACTTAGTTTCCAATAACTGCTGTTAAAGATCATGTCATGACTTGATGTATTTGCCCAATATTAAATAGTTAAGCCTGCACAACTTAACCTTTTCACTTTTGCTTAGAATTATATGAAATGTGTAGTAAGTTAATAAGAATATGATTGAATGACCATAGGTTGATGGGTTTTACTCTGCATCAGTCTTAATGCCCATCATTTCAAATAAGTCAGCTGCTAAGTCAAATGCAGCTTTAATTTTTAATGCGGCTTTAATGTTTAGTGCAGATTTAATGTTGAATTGACATTATTGACGCTTTCTCTGAAGAGCCCCCAGTGACGATAGTTTACCCCAAAGAAGACGTCCATCTAGACCGCCATGTGCCAGAGGAAATCATACTTAGCTGTGAGCTGTCCCGCCCAAACGGTGTGGTAAACTGGTACAAGGACGGCCAGAAGTTGCAGGAAAGTGAAAACATCAAGCTCAAGGTGGAAGGCCCCTACCGAAGACTTAAGATTATTTGCAGTGGAGTTGAGGACTCTGGGGAGTATGTCTGTGACACAGCAGATGATTCCATATTCTTTCACCTTAAAATCACAGGTAATTCAACCTGAACGTTGTGGCACAATAGCTAGAGCTTACCCTGGCTTAAAGGTTGTACGTTGCTTTGAAGTCGCTTTCAGAAAAGGGGGGTTCACATACATCACTAGCATTTGATGCTTCTGCTGATGGGGCTCGTTCATTTGCTAACAAAGTATGTTTTAGATGCATTGGTCTGGTGAACTGGTGGAAGTGGTTGCATCCATTTTTGACACTCACAGGTCAAATAAGGTTGTATGCATGGGGATATGTTTTTGATAATGTTTTGAACAGGGGATTTTGAGTCATTATTAAACGTTCTACTAGTGCTTACACTGTTGCTGAGCTGCTTGGTGTTAGAAACAGGAAGCTTCAGTCTATTTTTGTTATGGAAACAAATGGTGGTGGGAAAATGGCGTTTCATATAGTTGGAAATTGTCTTTGATTGCCAACAGTAGTAGGTATCAAAGACAAACTACAGCCAAAACAGTCCTGACCTAAGGAGTACCAACTAACTAGCGTCTCATTGAAATGATCTGGCGTGCGTTTGTTTTCTCCTCCAGAACCGCCTGTTCGCATCGTGTCTCCCAGCCAGTCGCAGATGGAGCTGTGCCAGCAGACGTCGGAGAGGATGGTGCTGAGTTGCGAGATCTCGCGGGCCAATGCGCTGGTGCGCTGGTACCGGGACGGGCTGGAGGTGGAAGAGAACAGCAACCTGATCCTGGAGGTGGACGGCGTCTACCGCAGACTCATCATCCCCGAGAGCGCCGTCCAGGACTCTGCAGAGTATGTATGCGACACGGCCGATGACTCGGTCACGTTCTTCGTTAACATAGCAGGTAATTATGTTTCCATTATTATTTACTATTACTGCTGTTGTTATTAATGTTATTATTAGTGGCAGGGAATTATTTTATTCAAATGTTTTTTATTAGTAGTAGTATTATAGTTATTATAGTTGTAGTTGGCATGTGTTTTTCAAATGTTTTTCACTAAACAGATTTGTTTTGTGAAAATATACACATTAGATCTTAAATGGTTTTGAACTAGTCAATAATAAAATAATGCTTATTGCTTGTTACTGATTGTTTACGATGACGATCAATATGAATGACGGTGACTATAATTGTGGTTACTATTATTTCTATGTTTGTCTCATTTGTTTGTTTCTTATCTTCATCTCCTCTCCAGAGCCTCCTGTTCGCTTCGTGCGTCCGAGGAAGATGGCGAGCGTCGTTGAGAAGTTCGCCGGTGAGGCGATGGTGCTGGACTGCGAGGTGTCACGCGCCAACGCCGAGGTCACCTGGAAGAAGAACGGAGAGGAAGTGGAGGACACAAGAAAGGTGACCATTCTGGAGGACGTGGTTCTCCGCCAGCTCACCATCCACTGCCTGAGCCTGGAGGACGCCGGCCAGTACGTCTGTGACGCCAAGGACGACGTCATGGACTTCCAGGTCAAAGTCAAAGGTATCCAGTCCTATTCATTCATTCACGTCATTATAACATTGATTAATCCATTCTTACCATCCTTCATCCCTTCATTATTATTTAATTATTCCATAAATTAATCAATTCATTCATTTTATTTTATGTTTCTGCATTCATTCCATCCTTTATATATTGGAATTCATTATTGTTAATTAGAGATGTATTGATTGCCTCATTCATTCATTCATTCAGACATATATTTGTTTTTTGTGTCAATTCAGCATCAACCTTTTGATGATGGTTATTTGGATTATTGAATGATCAATGCTTGATTGAATGATCAATTGAGTGATTAATTGATTGTTTCGGTCATTCATTCATGCTGCTTCCAGAGCTTCCCGTTAGAATCCTGGGGAAGACGGACGCCAACACTGAGAAGAAGTACCTGGTGTCCGACGACATCATCTTGGTGTGCGAGCTGTCGCGGGCCAACGCGTCTGTGAGCTGGTACAAAGACAACGTGCTGATTGACAACAACAAGCGGTTCTGTTGTGAGGAGCAAGGAGCATTCCGGTCGCTGGTGGTGCTCAGTGCCGAGATAGAGGATTCTGGAGAGTACGCCTGCGATGCCGGAGATGACAAGATGTTGTTTTGTATCACCGTCAAAGGTAATATCACCACGGCGCGTTAACGTTGACACTTTTCAGATCCTCCTGTAAGCAAGAGCTAAATTAATCTTCTCCTTGGTTCAATCTCCCACATCCGCAACCTACCTGTAGGAATCCTAGAGCAAGATGCCCTAATCCCTCAAATTCTCCTTAATGTATCTGATTTCACTGTAAGTTGCTGTACAAATAAAAGCCTGGTAAATGGACTAAATGGGTAGTTAAAATTAGAGCTTTTGTCAGTGGTGTATCCTGAATGTTTACTCTTTGAATTGAGATACAGGTCATTAGGAGCAGGTAGGGTTAGGGCATCTTGCTCAAAGATGCCTACAGGTAGACTGCAGACATTGGGGTACGAACCCAGAACCTTTGGGCTGGGAGACAAACACCCCTAACCACTAGCTTATCCTGATCCCCCCCATGTATGTGCGCCACAGAACCCCCCGTGCAGATCATTGGGAACTCCGGGACGCCAGAGCAGCACATTCTAGTGGCCGGAGATGACCTTATCTTGGAGTGCGAGGTCTCCCGCCCCAACGCCCCTGTCCAGTGGCTGTGGAACAGCAAACTGCTGAAATCTGATGACCGTATCAAAATCGACAGCTGTGACGTTGTACGCAGACTGGTTCTCTCTGGGCTTCAACCCTCTGACTCTGGGAAATACATCTGCAACGCCGTAGACGACAAAATGATCACGTTGGTCGAAGTCCAGCGTAAGTTCTGGTTGTATATATTTTGTTTCTCTCTATTTATTTGTCTACCTCTGTTGGTCTCTTCCTTCCTTCTTTCTTTCAACAGTGTGCATGTGAAGTTTGCAATTTGTCAATGTCCATGAAATGTGCTTTTGATTAATTTCTCCCTTAGAGCCACCAGTCAAGTTTGTGAACAAGCAGCCAAACAACAACATCTCTGCCTATGAAAACGAGTGTGTCTCACTGTGTGCCATTGTCAACCAAGAAAGAGCTAATGTGCGGTGGCTGAAAGATGGCCGCCTGCTAAACGACGACAACGTTCATATTTCCAGCAACGGCGCAAACCACAATCTCACCATTAACCCCCTGAAGCTAACCAATGCTGGAGTGTATGTCTGCGACGTCAACACAGATGAGATGAGTTTCACTGTCATTGTTAAAGGTAAGAAACTAGAGACTTCATAGTATTTTAGATTTCCTATTGCCTTGAATGATTAAACTAGCATAGCTACTGTATGATTTCTTCAGCACTGATATCTCTGAAATACTATTTAGTATTTAGTGTTTTTATTCAAAGTGACTTACAATGAATTAAGATACAGGTCATTAATGAGTAGGTAAGTGTTAGGTATATTGCACAAGGATGCCTCCAGGTAGGCTGTAGTCATGGGAGAGGGAACCTGCTGTAGACATCAACAAGCACAGCTACTGAATTGCATTGGTACATCACTGACAACTTTTAAATAGCCGTTTCCTTTGTTATTGCTGCTCAGAAATGAAGGCGACATTTAGCCGTCCTCTGGAGAACATAACAGGGCTAAAGGGCAGCGCGCTTACGTTACGATGTGAGCTCAACAAGCCTAAAGGAGACGTCCAGTGGCTTAAAAACGGCCAGGAGATCTCCCCGAGTCGCCGACACACAATAAGGGCACAGGGGCGAGAGAGAAGCTTCGCCATCCATCAGCTGGCAGAGGAGGACACGGGAGAGTACACCTGCGAGACCACCGACGACAGGACCTCCGCCGTCGTCAGCGTAGAAAGTAAGGACACAAAAACGTCCAGTAATACTAAAAGGTTTGGGAGTTTTTATGGACATTTCTTACTACCGTAAATAACTATTAGAAGAATAAAATCGGCAGTTTGCAACGGTTTTAAGCTTCATTAAATAGATTCCTTAGTTCCTTAAGTACTTTCGGAAAACGTTCGGCTCATGGTAGCATTAGTGCATCGTCTGCATGCATGTGAATAATAACCCACCGGCATAGAGACACATTTTACTCCCGCAAATAAATATTTGTGAAAATAATAAAAACACAATCATAGCAATACACAGTCACAGCGACCAGTCATAACGACGACCAACGTGAACCATATCTCCGACGAAATGTCACTCTCCTCAGCCCCTCGTACGGTGGAGTTCATCGCCGAGCTCCACAACATCACGGTGCGCGAGGGCGAGGACGCCTCCTTCAAGTGCGTGATCTCGCCCGAGGACACTCGACTGGAGTGGCGCCTCAACGGCGAGCGGGTCCCCGAGGACGAGAGGTTTGTCGTCACGAGCAACGGCCTCTGTCACACCTTCTGCATCAAAAAGTGCAGAGTGTCGGACAGCGCCAAGGTAACCGCCGATGCCGAGGGACTGGTGATGTCCAAGGCCAACTTGCAGGTTCAAGGTGAGTGGAAGCATCGACACCCCCACACATCCATCCAGCCAATCAACACAACATCTACTTTGACTGTTTAGCAGACGCTTCTATCCAAAGTGACTTACGGTGAATTCAGAAATATGTCCTGAAAGAGTGGGTAGCGGATAGGCCTCTTTCTCAAGGATGTCTACTGGGGATCCTACCCAGTACCTTGGCTGTGACTCAAACACCCACTGTGCTGCCCCTTTACATCCATTTTACTGTAGTGTTATGGTTCAATTATGGGATGTGCTAGTGTGACCAGTCTCTCCCATTTTCAGTTGGGGTTAAACATGCAGTGGACATCATCCTAAAATATATGAGAATGTTTTCCTGTTTGAACGTTTGTGAGTAGGAAACAGCAGTTTGTTTTATGGGACCGGTGTACCCTTTGTGCATGAACAGCGTATATGCGATAAATAATAACCGCCTTCAGACATGTTTAAATTGTTGAAGAGGCGCCTTTGACGGCTAGTGCTTAACAGCTTCTCCTGTTAGGATTCCTTTCAGTAACTGACAGAGACAGGTGGCACAGTGGGGCAGGGGGGGAGGGTTGGGACACAGCAGGGAGGTGGAGCTAGCTAGCATTTACTATGAGCTGTCTGTGTGTACCTTTGTTAAAACACTGCCCAAAATGGTTTACCAAATGGCTTATATTGCAACAGTATACCATATGTGTATATGTGTTCTGTTTAAACATCTTTCTGTGTATTTTTATTCTCCTACTTTCCTATACTTGGCATTACCGTCTAGGATCAATAAAGTACCTCTCTTAGTATCTTATCTCGTATCTTATAATCATGCTAAGTAGAGGGGGACTGTATCAGTATAGTATACACTGAGTGAGTCGACTCTATCCCTTTCTCTCTCTCTGGCTGTCCAATGTGATACTGTGCGGCTGATACTGGCTGTTTGCTCATTATTTGTCTTGTGTGTCCACCAGAGCAACAGGTGCTCTTCACCAAATGCATGGCGCCCGTCATTGCCGAAGAGTTTGGCGAGGCAACGCTGGAGGTGGAAGTGAGCCTGGACTCAGGGGAGGTGCAGTGGATGAGGCAGGGGGTGCTGCTGCATCCTGGGGCCAAGTACAGCCTGAAACAGAAGGGGTGCAAGCGCACCCTGACTGTTCACAGGCTGGTCGTCTCCGACCGGGGCAGCTACAGCTGCGAGTCGCTCCATGATCGCACGCAAGCCCTGGTCACTGTGGAGCGTGAGTGTGCACAGAGTTTGTGTCGCCAATGGGCTGTTGACGTCCGTTTATCAACTGCCTTCACCCAAACTTCCCCCCCCCAACCCCAACCCAACACACACTTTTTCTATCACCTCTCAAACTCTTTTCCATCTCTTGACTCTCTCCCTGGCTCAATCTGTGTATTGGAAATCAAAACTTGCATTGCGATTCACTGTTGACGTCTGTTTACCTACCACCATCGGCATTACCCCTCCCCTCTCTCTCACTCCCTATCTTTCCGTTTTCCCTCTCCTAACTATCTCCATCTCTCTTTCAATACTTTTGAAAACAAACCTTGATCAACTGCGTCAGAGTAATACGAGTAAAGGGCTTTGGGTGTGGGATGTGACTGATTCTGACAGGTGATTGGCTGAACACTCAAAACTCAATCAGTCTGAGCTTTTTGTGTTGGCAAAGGATTACCGTGCCAACGCAAGCTATAATGCCTCAAACAAAAGGAAGTACTTATTAAGTAACTAAGTAATTAAGGCGCCGGTAACCCTGACCCTTGATTTTAGCTGTCATTATTGCGCTAAAACAGCTGAACTTGAATGTCCATGATGAAAGCCTAATATGATGAACATTAACTTTGACCCGATTACGACGGGTGTTGCTGCAACCCCACTACACAGTAAGATGCAATATTAGTGTCTGCATGTCGTTATGAAGGCATTCTCCGGTGTGTTGTTCTGCGTGGTTCTGAACAGACTTAGCCGCCTGATCTGAGTTTGAGGCGACCCTTTCAACACTGCTGTGGCTGGGAAAGGGGAAAGTATGGGCTTCGGGCGGCAGGGGTGTTGGCACATCCTAAGAATTTGGATCTCCTCTCGTTGCGTCTAAATTTAATCACTGGCCTTCGAAACTGAGGTTGTTGTCATCAGGTCTCCAAAATAAACAGTGCCTTTTTTCCAGGAGGAATGCCCATCTGCGTCTGAATACATTTCAAATGTTGGCAGTTTCAGGGCTGGCTTTCATGTGAAGCCCCGTGTTCGGATGACAAAATACCTTGTCTGGCCTTGTCCACCACTGGGTCCATTGTTTGGCCCCAGTGCCAGAATTATATACTATTCCTGAAACATGCTTTGTTCTTTGACTTACTTCTGTATTCATTCGTTAATGCCCCCTCTGAATCAATGACGTCGTTCTCTTCCCCCCCCTATCCAACAGCGCGAAAAGTCACCATCAATACGGGTTTGAAGGACATCCGGACCACTGAGAGAGAGACGGCCTCATTCGAGGTGGTTCTGTCCCACGCTGACGTCCCCGGCTCGTGGCTGAGGAACGGTGTCCAGCTAAAGCCCACCAACCACTGGCGCATCAGTGCCAAAGGTCACGTCCACAGCCTGACCGTGTCCAACCTGGCCGTTGAAGACACGGGCAGCTTCTCCTTCTGCGTGGAGAACCTCAAGACCTCCGCCAGGCTTGTCGTCAAGGGTAGGTGGTAGTAGTTCCCATAAAAAGTTCTCATTTGATACCGAACGGATATGATACAGTATATCTACATTGCATCAGTGCAAAGGTATTATGTACAGTGGTGGGATGACCCGAGAGGTCTGTAATGTCTGAAGTATCCCAGGGCGTATGTCGGTCCGGTTAAGACACCAAAGAAGGTTTTAAGTAAGAACGGGCTTCAGGGTTAAGTTTTCATAATTAGTTCCAGAAAGTAATTAAAGTATTTGAATACTTGCATGAGTACTTTCGGAAAAAGTGACAGAAAGACTCAAAACCAAATGCATGCAATCTTAGTTTATACTTAAAACATGACATTCAATATCTAGACCTAATTATATATTCTTTTTATATCATGCAACCTAAAACATGTTGTATAAGTTATCTCTTTGAGGGTTGACCTCAAGCTAATTAAACTAGTGAAAGCGGTCACAATCCCTGTAGCACTGCAGTTTTATAATAGCAAGAGTATCGCCAGGCTAGACTGACGTTAGCGACACTAAATAGCCTAGCATGACCCTGAGGAGGCTGTCAATTGTATCAGATGTTAGTTTAACCCCAATGCTGTAAAATAATCCGGGCCCCCCCCCCCCCCCCATTACCCGGCGTACAGCGCGGGCCTCATCCCCTTTGAGCTAGTGGCTGAAGTGCCCTGAATGACAATTGGATCAAAATGTCATCACTGAAAATTGGAGTCCCTATACAGTAGCTTAAATATAGGCTACTGTTGTAGCGGCACACATATAACCGCACATCATTCCTTTGGATGCACGGGGACCGGGACTATGTGCAGGGAATGTGTTGTGTGTTTGGGTGTGTGTCTTGCTATGATCTTTTGTAAATTAGACTTTGAATTCAAATTACCACAATGGGTTCATGATATTTGAGTTTTTTGGGGGCATTTGAAATATAATTAATTTGAGTAAGGGTCTGCTAATTCAAATGACCACAATGGTTTCATGATGTTCGAGGCTTTTTAGGGCATTTGAAATAGAATGACTTTGATTAAGGCACTTCCAATGCAATGTTGGTAAAGTGAACCTCATGAGGATTAACAGGCTTGTAAACAACTACATATAATGCATTGATCGTTTGCTAGAGAGGGATATTACAACACAAATAAGAGGTGCAAGTTTTAAGTACTCACTGTATCTCACTTCATCTCTCAAATGTATATATGTGATCCAGACTTGTATTTCTTGTTCCTGTTGCTGTTGTTTTGGCCGTTGCTCAGCACTTTTGTATTGCTCTTTGTCATGAAAGAAAGCTTAATATGAAAAAAGTTTGATGATTGACTGATTGTAATTTCCCAAATTCAGAACCACCGGTGACGTTCCTCCAAAAGCTGGAGGACAAGAAGTTTCCAGAAGGTTCAGTGGTGTCAATCGAATGTGAACTGTCGCGACACAACGTGGACGTTCGATGGATGAAGGCAAGAAGTCATCTGACAAGTTGTGTTTTGCATGTACACAGTAAGATCTGGACATGATGCAAAGGAAATCCACAAAAAAAGCCCAGTCAATGAATCCTACACAGGCAACCATCCATGGACAAAGTATTTGCTAACTTGTATCCATCCCCATAGTATCACACATGGTACACTAGGTGCCCTCTAGATTGAGGCTTTACACCATCTAAATGGAGAACCAGGGCTCAGGTGGCTCAGTGTGTTAGCTCTGATGCTTACCCCCCTAGATTCAGGGACCTGGGTTTCTGTCTGCCAAGAGGTTGCAAGTTGTCCCTAATGTTCAACAGGGGTTTCTCCAGGGACTCTGGTCCATTGGACACTTAGGTGTTTACTGACTCTCCAAAGAATGCTGGCTATGCTAACTGGCTAGGCTAACTGGTTGCTGAGGCGGACCAATTTGACAAACAGAAAAGGTTATTGATGTCTATGCTGACTGTGTGAGCATGCAATGAGACTGGCAGTCAATCCAGGGAGTTTCATGACTTCAAGACTCCTTATCGGGATAGGTTTGAATACTCTAACACCAATCTCACCTGATCTCCAGAATGGAGCGGAGGTGAAGCCAGGAAAGGACCTGCGTATCTTCGCCATGGGGAGAAAACGCTTCCTGCAGATCATGAAAAGTGTCGTGGCTGATTCTGCCCGGTACACATGTGATGCAGCGGACACTTCTACTTCCTGCACAGTGGAAATCTACGGTAAATCAAACTCTCTTAGGCCAAACTAGTGGGCTGTAAACGTATACAAACTGGTCCAAACAGGAGTCCTTCTATAATATTATGATGATTATGATTTTTATCCAAAGTGACTCAAAGGTAACTCAGATACATGTAATATTATCTTGCCTACCTACGTAACTTAGGCACTACCTCTGGTCCCATAGCTAGTACATTTTATCTGGTCCGAGCTGAAGACCAAAGACTCCAAAAGCAACCAAAGATAGTTATGAAGTCTGCTAGTGTAGGCTATAACCTGCCACCCTAGCTGCAACATCGCCATCTACAGGACTGTGGATGTTATTACAGTCCCAGGTAAACACACAGGATAGGCAACACGAGAAGAATGCCCTGTTACTACACCTTTAAGTGGTACCAATAATCCGATAGCACGCCAAGGCTGTCACGCTAAAAGGGTCCGAAATTATTTAGCATTACTGTAGATGAAGAAGGGGTGTATTCAAGAAGTGCACTTTACTACACATCAGGTGTATAAACAATAAGTGATAAACCTATTTGTCGCTCTCCCTGAGTAGTTTGTACCTATTTTGTCTAGCATATTTACATTGTAATGCAAAAATATTGGTTTACTTGGTTCAAACATTAGGGTTTCTCTTTAATACAATGCTCACAATGATGTGAATGAATGTTTAATGACCTACTCTTTCATTGTGCCATGCCCCTGGCCCCGGATTCCTTACCCCTACCAGAGCGTGAGGTGCTGGTGGTGCAGGGTCTACAGGATCTGGACATCCAGGAGGACCAGAACGCTGTGTTTGTGTGCGAGGTTTCGGTGGAGGACATCCCGGGGGAGTGGTACAGAAACGGGGACAGGATCCACCCCACCAGCACCATCAAGATACGCCAGGAAGGTACGCAGAGAAAACAACTTACTTATTGTCACACACGGATTGCATCTATTGTGAGTATATTGTGCCTTTATAACCCCTATAGGGGCTACTCAATTTCACTTTTGCACATTTAGTGACTATTTTATATTCATTAGACATACTATTTGACCCTTGACTTGTCACAACAAGGTAATTGCCCAAAATGACCCCATGTGTTTGCCACCAATCGGACACACCATTTAAAGGCCTTTTACACAACATTTCAGCATTACAATATCTACAAACTGCTAAACCTATGTTATTCCGTTGTTGAGATGCGTACCCATATTATCCAAATTGTTTCTAACAATGTTCCAACCCAGAAAAATCCGGTGTTTTATTCACGGTAATGGTCCGTTACATTTGGTCGCATGTCAATGGCGATATAGGCCCTTTACTCCCTTACCCACGGGAAAACACGCGATAACAGTAATGAGATATATTTCAATAGCAATCTTGCTTACTACGATCCATTACTTTAACAAGGGTCTCATGCCAGCCACCAAGCTAATGCAGTGTTAAACACATATAACCTACTTCTCCTGAGTGGGTAATTTTTTTTAATGTATTTTGTAACGGTCTGAGAAAACGACACCATCCGCAATCAATAGTGTTTCCCATACATCGACAATAAAAATAAAATAAAAGGTAAAATCGTATTTCATTGTAGAGCTGCACGCAACACATTGATTCGCTCTCGCTCGAACTAACACATTGACAACGGACCATCCCCCCCCCCCCCCCCCATCAAAACATGTGCGCGTTTTGTATGAGTTCTTTGGCGTAAATAAAGTCTGCTATTTCTTCCACCAATGTAAACGGTGTAATGTAAAAGTCTGTATAATCTGTATTATATACAGTATACGTTTAGTCAGTCTAACCCAGGGGTCAGCAACCTGCGGCTCTTTTCCACCCCTCTGCAGTGGCTCCCTGTAGCTTTGAAAGAAAATGAATAAATAATGGCTATTTTTCTTTTTTCTTTCAAAGGGAACACTTATTTTGAAGATCACGGTGATACTGTGACGCTAAATTATATATATTTTTTCATATTTTGTCAACCACAATAAACGTCACATCCTACAACTACAAATGTCATTAATACAACAAACTATAGCCTATTAGTTATTTTGTATATATTCTAGCTATATATAAAACTGTAAACGCTGTGTTATCTACATTTTAGGGGTCAAATAGGTTTTGTGGCTCCAGATTATTTTATTTGGGGAGAGGGACCAAAAATGGCTCTTTTGATAGTGAAGGTTGCAGACCCCTGGTCTAACCGGTATTATATAGACTCTATATTGTAACGGTTCTAGGTTGCGTTGTTTGTGTACATTGTGCTAATGTTGTGATTGGGTACTCAGGAGAAGGGGGCGGGCCTTGGGGAGTGAGATATATGGTTAGAGGTTTAGAGAAGTTCATGTTCGTTTTTGCTATAGCGGTCGATAACGTGTGTCTACCATTAATAAAAAGGAGTTAGTCAAAACAACCTGTGTGTTGCTTGGACGCATAGAAACAGGGTTGCTACATTTGGTGTCAGAAGTAAAAAGACAACTGGACAAAACGAAGGACGTGACTTTGCCACACTCACTGCCCGTCGCCTGGCATTAGCGCATGAGGCTAACTGCTTGAGCAAACGATAGTGATGGCGTCTGGTGCAAAGTCAGAGATAAAGAAGGAGGATCCCGACGATGAGTCCCTGGGGGCATACGGATTACCGCGGGACCACGCACAAGAACTCCGCCGGGTGATGGAGCGGAGATACAACGTGAGTGAGTCCACGAGGAGGCTAGCAGCTGAAGCGGGGTTTGGCCCCGGTGAAACACGTTGCGGAGACGCCGCGACAGCATCGCGGTGGGAGGAGACGAGCGGTGACAGAGACGCCGGCGCACGCCACGCTGCTTTCAACGTGAAGACTCCGAAATACTCTGGTAAATCGAACTGGGAAACATTTCAAGCACAATTTGAAATATTAGCACAGGCTACGGGCTGGTCAAGGGAGGTTAAAGCCCTGCAGCTGGCATTATGCCTAACGGAGGATGCGCTGTCATGCCTCCTCGTACTTAGCCCTGAAGAGAGACAGGACTATGAGGCTTTGACCGGAGCCCTGCAGAGACGTTTTGGACAGTGTTCGCAACCAGGCGTGCTTAGGTCGGAATTGTGCAATAGGCGTAGGCAACCGGGTGAGTCACTTCGCACGCTGGCTAATGACATTGAATGCCTCGCTAGGCGGGCCTACGCCCACATGCCGCCGCCGGTCCAGAGTGAGCTGGCCAGAGACCAGTTCATTCGAGCGCTCTTGCCCAGGGAGCTACGTGTGCAGACATAACTGGCATGCCCCCAGACCGTACAGGACGCGCTGGAGTTGGCCCTGGAGAGGGAGGCTGTGGGAGCGGTGCTGCCAGACTGCCGGTTGATTGATGGTGTTGCAGTGTCGAAAACTGCTGTTGAGGAGAATGCTGCGGAAATAAAGCCAGCGTGGGTCACGGACCTGACGGAACTGATCCGTGCTGCCACCCTCCAGCCCACTCGCAATTGCCTGCCTACACCACCTCGGCGCCGCGCCATGGTCTACTGGGGGTGTGGCCAACCTGGCCATCTACGCCGTCAGTGCCCCACATTTTCCAGAGCCCAGGGAAACGACCGGGGGTCTGTATAAACGGGAAGATACGGACCCCTGACATGGTTACATGACCAGCATCGACCCCCAGCGGAGGAGCCCAACAGCACAGCCGGGGGAACAGGGCTTCACTCCCCCCAGAAGCAGACGACGCCGTGGGTCCAGTGGTTGCGGTGGGTTGGACCTGTGCTGGGGGCTTTTGCATGCAGGGCACTAGTGGATACGGGCTCCACTGCAACACTAGTCAGGCCCGGCATTCTCCCAAGCAGTACAGTAGTACGAAAGACCTCAGTACAGCTACGGACGGTAACCGGGGTAGGGCAGAGGTTAACCTTAAATTGGGGGGGAGGGTATCTGTGAGCTTTGAGGTATGGGTAGCTGAGGTGCAAGACCCCTGTAAAATAGGTGTGGACTTTTTGAGAAGTGCGGGCTGCCTCATAGATCTGAGTGACAACACACTTAGGTTGCCTAGGGGCCCTAAGGTCAACATAGTCCCACCCCCACAACCCAGTGTGCCGCACCTACTGCCTGTTAGCACCTCAGAACTACATGTAACGCGCAGTACCAACCCTCATCCGCATGCCCAACTGCATCCCACCACCGCTCCAACCCCAAGCCCCTTTCAGATCCCTACGAGGGAGGAGAGCAACCATCTCATCTCCCCGGCCACAGAGGGAATAACACACCGGCTGTCCGTGGTGAGGGAGATCTGGAGACGGAACAGTGAGGGGCTGACCGACCAGCAGCAGATGCAGCTGTGGCAGGTACTGTTGGAGTTCAAGGACCTGTTTGCCCTCAATGAGGAGGAGGTGGGCCTGACGCACCTGGTTCAGCACGAGATAGACACTGGTGACGAACAACCTATCAAAATGCGTCCCCGGCGTCTTCCCCTGGCCCGACAAGAGGCTGCAGACAGGGCGCTGGAGGAGATGCAGAAGGCTGGGATTGTCGAACCGTCAAAGAGCCCGTGGGCTGTGGCAGTGGTCATGGTTACCAAAAAGAGCAGCTCCAGATGGAGGTTCTGCGTGGACTACAGGCCCCTCAACAGCGTGACCAAGAAAGACTCCTACCCCCTCCCTCGGATTGATGAGTCTTTGGACCTGGTGGCGGGTTCGACATGGTTCTCCTCACTGCACCTGCGGAGTGGGTACTGGCAGGTGCCCCTCACCCCGGAGGCTCGACCGAAAACGGCCTTCTATGCGGGTGGGGGTCTGTGGCAGTTCCGTGTCCTCAGCTTTGGTCTGTGCAACGCCCCTGCCACGTTCGAGCGCCTGATGGTAAGGGTGCTAGCCGACATTCCTAGGTGGGAATGCCTTGTGTACCTGGATGATATCCTGGCCCATGGAAGCTCGTTCCAGGCGGCGCTTAGAGCACTGCGGAAGGTGCTCCAGAGGGTGATGGCGGCAGGCCTCAAGTTACACCCAGACAAGTGTCAATTTTTGAGGGGTGAGGTGATATTTCTAGAACACAAGGTTGGCGGTGAGGGCGTTGGGACTGTTGAGGAAAAGATACAGGTAGTGAAAGACTGGCCAACACCTGCCGACCAGGCGCAGCTGAGGAGCTTCCTGGGCCTTGCTTCTTACTACAGGAAGTTTGTGCGTGGTTTCTCCTGCACAGCCGCCCCTCTGTATCGCCTTCTGCAGAAAGATATTGACTTTTCATGGACAGAGGACTGTCAACAGGCCTTCACCTCTCTACAAGAGGCGCTGATAACAGCCCCTATCCTGGCCGCACCCGACCCCATCCTACCATTTGTGGTCGACACAGATGCCAGCAATGTTGGCATGGGCGCTGTCTTGGCTCAGGTAGGGCCAGAAGGAGAGAGGGTGGTGACGTATTTCAGCAAGTCCTTTAACAAAGCTGAGCAGCGCTATTGCGTCACGCGGCGAGAGTTGCTCGCTGTCGTAATGGCGATAAGACATTTTAAGTACTACCTGTGCGGCCGGCCCTTCACCGTCAGAACTGACCACGCCGCCCTCCAGTGGTTGATGTCCTTCAGGGAGCTGGAGGGACAGATCGCCCGCTGGTTGGAAGAACTCCAGTCGTACTCCTTCAGTCGTGCACAGAGCCGGGGCCCGCCACACTAACGCGGACGCCCTGTCTCGCTGGCCCTGTGCATCTGGCGGTTGCCGCCATTGCGAGCGGAGGGAGGCAAGTGAAAGAGAACTGTGTGAGGAGGAGAGCTGCAACTCGCACTGGGGCTGTCCGACCTCCCAGGTGCTGGAGGTGGTAGATGTGGCGGAATGGAGGACCCAGCAGGCTCAGGATGTGGACCTGGAGCCTGTACTGCAGTGGGTGGAGTCGGGGAGTTGACCACCCTGGGAGGAGTTGACTGGCCGCTCACCGGCAATCAAGGGACTGTGGGCCAAGTTTGATGCACTGCGTGTCAGAGATGGCGTGCTACAGAGGGCGTGGAAGGAGCCGGCCACCAGAGAGGAGAGGTGGCAGGTTGTTGTTCCCAGGGCACTTAGGGAGGCAGTGCTCAAAACCGCTCATGGGACTGTGGGGGCAGGGCATTTTGGGGTCTCTAAAACGCTCCGACGCCTAAGACAGGGGTTTTATTGGGGGCAGTTCAAAAGAGAAGTGGAGGACTTTTGTCGCCGCTGCGATGCATGCGCCGCACACAAGGGCCCCCTAGACCAGTCTCACGCTCAGCTACAGCAGCAGGCAGCGGGGGCACCGATGGAGAGAGTGGCTGTAGACATTATGGGGCCCTTTCCTCGTTCAGACAAGGGGAACCGCTATGTACTAGTAGCAATGGACTATTTCACAAAATGGCCTGAGGCCTATGCCCTCCCTGACCAGGAGGCAGAGACATTTGTTGACGCCCTGGTTGAGGGGATGTTCACAAGGTTTGGCGCTCCAGAGGTTATTCACAGTGATCAGGGGCGTAATTTTGAGTCAACGGTGTTTGCCACCATGTGCAAGCGGCTGGGGATGCACAAAACCCAGCCCTGCACCCTCAGAGCGATGAACTTGTTGAGAGGTTCAACCGAACCCTCGCACAACAGCTTGCTATCCTCTCAGCTGAACACCAACGTGACTGGGACACACACATTCCACTTGTGTTGATGGCCTACAGGTCAGCGGTACAGGACTCCACATCCTGCACACCAGCCCTGCTCATGCTGGGGCGGGAGCTGCGAACGCCAGCAGAGTTTGCATTTGGCAGACCCCCCGACACCCCTGCCGTGGCCCCTGGGAGAGAGTATGTCAGGAGGCTCCAGGACTGCCTGGAGTCTGCACACGCCTTCGCACGGGATCAGCTGGAGAGGGCTGGCATCAGACAGAAGAGGAATTATGATGTGAAGTCCAAGGGGCGGGACTTTCAGGCTGGGGAGCTGGTGTGGGTGTACAGCCCCCGCAGGAAGAAGGGACGGTGCCCTAAGTTGGACTGCCACTGGGTGGCCCCCTGTAGGGTGTTAGAAAGGATGGGGGAGGTGGTTTACCGGGTTCAACTGCCACCTAGAGGCAGAAAAGTGGCGCTGCATAGGGACAGGCTTGCCCCTTACAGGGGTGGGGCTTCCCTCACACCGAACTCTGAGCCCCCTTCCCCTGCCCCCCCGCATCCCCCTGCTGCCACACCAGAGAGGAACCCGACCTCTCCAGACAGTTCGGCCACTCCACAGCTGGGGCGGCGGCCCGCGGAGGCGGGCTACCCGCCGGTTTGAAGACTTTGTTTGCCCCCTCGGGGTCGAGGGACTTTCTCGGGGGGGTGCAGTGTAACGGTTCTAGGTTGCGTTGTTTGTGTGCATTGTGCTAATGTTGTGATTGAGTACTCAGGAGAAGGGGAGTGGAGCCTTGGGGAGTGAGATAAACGGCTATCCGAAAACATGTGAGAAGAGCTTTTATTGTGAAAACCGCTTGTGCGTGCGTGATCGCGATTAGGAGCATGTGGTTAGTTAGCAAGTGTCGTTCAACTTGAATGAACGCAATATCAAAGCATAATAAACTGGAGCAGGTAGCTAGCTAAAATGAGCTGTACAAAGAGAAAGATGAAAACCGAGTGTCAGGTGTTCAATACAATATAGACTTCAAAGTATATTTTTCACAGAAATCGCTGGTAAAGCTGTGTGTTTAGTTTGCAATGAACTATACTTTAGCTGTATGTAAGGATTTCAACCTCAATCGTCACTTTCAGACGAAACACGCAGGAAAATACAAAAACCTGTCCGAAGAGGAAAAGGTGAGGACATCCGAAGCATTGCTAGCTAAACTGCAAAATCAGCAAGGACTTTTCACAAAGGTTCATACCAAGAAAGAAGGAATTGTCAAAACCAGTTATGTGCTAGTTCACAAAATTGCCTAAAACAGCAAGCCATTCTCGGACGGGGAATTCATCGGAGAGTGTTTGGAGGACTCGGTGGAAATACTGTGCCCAGAAAAAAAAGGAGACGTTTGAGCAGCTTTCCCTCTCAAGACGAACGGTCACCAGGCGTGTGGAGGCCATCGCTGGAAATGTGGAGCTGCAGCTGAAAAGCTGTGTGGAAAAATTTACCCACTTCTCCTTGGCCCTCGACGAGAGCTGTGATGACCGCGACACAGCCCAGCTACTGACCTTCATGAGAGGGATAACGAAAGACGTTGTTATTACTGAAGAACTGGCTTCAATGAAAGGGACTAAAGGGACTACTTCAATGAAAGGGACTACGACAGGCGCCGATTTATTTGATTGCATGGAAAGGTTGGGGCTGAAGTGGGAAAACTTGGTGGGTGTTACAACCGATGGTTGTCCTAATTTGACAGGGTAAAATGTAGGTCTGTTGAAGAGGATGCAGGATAAAGCGACTGAAATCAACCCAGAGCAGAATCTGGTATTTTTACATTGCATTATTCATCAGGAGGTGCTATGCAAGTCAGTCCTGAAAATTAACCATGTGGTAAAATAGTTAACTTTATTAGAGCAAGAGCTTTAAATCACCAGCAGTTTGTTGCACTGTTTGAGGAGCATGAGAGTGAACATAAGGACTTGGGCTACTACACAGCTATCAGGTGGATCAGCTTGGGCAAGGTGCTGAAAAGAGTGTGGGACCTTAAAACGGAAATTAAAAACTTTTGTCAGAAGAAAGGAAAGGATGTCCCTGAACTAACTAATGCAGACTGGCTTGCTGATTTGGCCTTTGCTGTTGATGTGACTGCTCTAATGAATGAACTGAATACAACATTACAAGGCAAGGGCCTCTTTGTACATGAGATGTACAGCCTAGTTAAGGCCTTCATGCAGAAGCTGCTGCTTCTATCTCACCAAATGGAGAGCAACACACTCACCCACCTTCCAACACTGAAAGAGAGGACACTATCAGCAGATCACGGCAAGATATATAAATCCATGTTGCAGGCCTTGCATGGTGAGTTTGCGAAGCGTTTTGAAGATTTCAAAGCAGTGGAAAGTGACATGCTCATGATCTCCTCTCCTTTCACTTGTGATGTGGACAAAGCTCCCAGTCATGTCCAACTGGAACTCATTGACCTGCAGTCTGATGTCCTGCTTGCACACCACTTCAAGTCAGTGCCTTTACCAGCATTCTACTCGTCTCTCAAAGATAACTTTCCACAGACAAGGAATCAAGCTCAGAGAATGCTGGTTCTCTTTGGATCAACATACATTTGTGAACAGACTTTCTCATTGATGAAATATAACAAGTCCATATACCAGACCCGGCTCCAGACACAAATTCACGGACGGGCGTGCCATTATTTTGGGGGGGGCACAAATTAAATAAATCTCAACATTATCTTAATTATCTTGCAAATGAGTATTGAATGAATGCATACAGGTCTACACGTTTAACAAATTTTATTTGGTATTGAAACAGCATTAATTTAGACTTAATTTTCACTGCGCAGTATGTACACTGAACATTCAACTATTGCGCACAACCACCATAGGCCTATACAGCATATACAAATAGGGTTAATTGCGTTAGCCTAAATCATGAACAACATGGCGATACAAATAAAAACAGGGAGAATAATGTAGACCTTGGCAATAATTAAGCATCTTAATCACAAGTATTAACGTTACATTTTTATTACATTTTGGGTGTTTTTTAGGCTGTTTTTTTTACTGTCTCTCAGCCTCTAACATGGACTACAGGGAGCCAGCATAAAATACAAGCTCACCGTTAGTAGAGCGGCAGGCGACGCTTTGCTGCAGAGTGAAATCTTCTCAAAAGGCTGTCCTTCCACTCCTCCCTGAATTTCTTTGTTAAGTCCTTTTCAAATGCCAACTTCATTAAATTGGCCTTTCTTCGATGAAGCATGCTGAGACGATGTTCTGTAAGAATGTTCTTTAGTGTGGAAAAAGAGTTCTCACAGAGTGCAGTGCTTGCACCAAAAGTCAAAGCGTGTTTCAGCGCTGTCATCACGCTCGGCATTGCTTCGAGAGGTTTGTGGAAGTGTTTTAGAACTTTTTTCATTGTCCATTTACCCCCGTCAGGTGGGGATGAGACCTTCATTTGCTCAGTTAGGAACCGGCGAGCCACTGTATATTCCGACTCCACAATGGCTGTATTAGAAAGGTCCAGTAAAGGTTTCACTTTGGACACATCCAAAAAAGTAGAATCCTCCGGGTCGAGAGATTTGAGCGCATCCATTAGCACACAGTTGCGCTCCCCAAAACGCTCCTTCATTTCCCCACAAACTGGATCAATACAACTAAAATACAGCCTGCGCAGCTCGGTTTCGTTGTTGGGATCTTCACGTGTAATTCTTTCCTCAACTACATACATAGCAAAGGATGTGTTTGGTGTGCGCTGTCTCTTTGGTGCGGGCTCCTCTGTTGCATCCTTGCAACACTGAAAGAGTGCCATGAATTCTGTCTCAGAGCGCAGATTTTCAACACATGTACATGCTGAATTTACAAGTTGCAAACCTGTAAACAGATCCATGTCCTCTGCCTGTAGCATTGTGTTAGGGGGGGCGAGATATGACAAGATTTTGTGCGCCATCTCAGCGATGAATCTGAAACTTGGTTCAGACATGGCCTGCAGTAAACCTGTTGCTTCAACTCGCACGTCTTTGGGATAGGCTGTGGTGCTGTTGACTTCGCGCAAAAGGGTGGTAAGGTCATCAAATGATCTTAAAATAACAAGAGACCGTGCCTAGATGACCAGTCCAGCGTTGATCTAAGAGTCTCTTCGGGGTCTGTCCCTTATAGAGAAGGGAGACTGTGGGTTTTCTGCAGAACTTGTAGAGCATGTTACACATTGTGAAAAAATCCAAAAAGGCTTTCTGCATGGGTAGCAAAATGCAGCGTCTGCCTGGATGGAGTATTCCAGCCAGCCTCTGCTACCATACCAGGCGCTGTTGAAAGTTCTTTTTTTGCCTGAGAACAAGCGTGCAGGAAAAGTTTTCAAGACAATTTGATTTGGTTTCTCAACGCCGAGATCCCCTGGTTCTGCCGCTTGTGATGAAGACCCTTGCTTTGGGTTACAGTGTCGGCCAGCAGCACCGTGGCTAATGCTAGCTTCGGCCGTGACAACTTCAGAACTAACGTTACTCCCTGTACTTTCGCCGTCTTTGTCACTTTCTTCCACCAACCTTGGAGCTCGTTGTTTAACATTAAGGAAACGCCGTATATCCATAGCCTAAATTATCTCTTTAGTTTACATCAAGTTACCTATTCTCTCTTACAAATTCCTGATAGCTTCCTGATATGCAGGCTGCATGTCAATTTCCGTTTTGACAAACCAATCAAATCCATTTACAATTATTTTAATAAAATTAAGAACAAACATCCTTTTATTTTTATCATGATTCATGTATATACAACACAATATATGTTTATTTATTATGGTATATATATGTTTAAAAAAAATGTACAAAACAAAAGGTGTGATTGGTGACAGGCTCGTCAGTTATAAAAGGGCTCGTCCGTCCAGGGCGGGCACAGCTGACTCTGGGGGCGGGCCCGGCCCCCTAAAGCCCGCCCATAACGCCGGGACTGCCATATACAGATCCTCTCTCAGTGATGAACACCTGTCAGCTGTGCTGCGCATAGCCACATCAGGAATTACACCTGACTTCAGTGCGCATGTTCAAGCCCATCAGAAACTTAGCTCCTCTCACTGAGTATGTTTTTTATGGGTGGGTTGTAATGGTTACATTATCAGATGTAGATGTTTGGATGCAGTTCAATACACCTATTCATGTTCAGTGCACTTGGTACAGATACAGATAGGTTTAAAATATATATATATATACTTATTTGTAAACCAACTGTACAATCTATTTATGTTGTGTACATGGTGAATTAAATATAATGGTTTTATTCACATAAACTACACCAACCGGAGCTCCATTGGCCACGCAGTACTTTACCTGCTTTTTACTGTGGTAGAGCTAGTGGGATACACTTCTTAACAGCAGTTAAAATTCATTGGGAGCCTTTTGAAACGCGAGATCTCTCCGGATTAATTGCATCTTTGTTTTTCTATTGTTTACTGAGGGGTACTTGGTAATTCGCCTGTTGTATAGAAATATTGTTCTGACCACGGAGAACAGCACTGGGCTACCCCACGATTGAATTCACCACATAACATTGGTTAGTTGTTTGGGTAGTCGACTCAACTTAAGTTAAGTTAGCAAGTTAACGTTATGTTATTAGAATGAAATGACATAACGTGGCTAAAGGTAACGAGAGAATAAAACTAATACACTTAACTCCGTGAGCATGATTTCTGCCTGAGTCACGTCAGATCGATTTTCACCGGCAATGGTGGTGAAGACAAACCCCATGACACCACGTTACGTCTCCACGCTATCAAACTGCGTATTTTGCTGTTGTTTAGATTTAGCGACCCCTAGCGGCAGAGATTACATAGTCTACCTTTAACACCTTCAGACACCCTTAGTTGAAAAGCAGTGAAGATGAAGGAACTACTTTGCGTCGGTGGGTAGTCGGGGTTCCAGGTGGGTTGTGAGTAAGTGTCCAGGTGGGTTGTGAGTAAGTGTCCAGGTAAGCAAGCAATCCAAATACACAAACCGAAATGACATGCCAACAAAAAGGTAAGCTTGTAAAATGGTTAAAACATGTAAAGTATGACTTGGTTATTCAAATCAAAACGGTTGGAAATTGATGGCTGCATCCGCACAAACCTTCTAGTTCAAAGCGGCAGTCGGCACTCTTTCAAAGGCCCAGAATGCCTTCTTTTGCCTTCAAAATAAAAGTATGAACCTAACTCTAAGCAAAAGACGTTTGCCATAATACAATTTACAATTACAAATAACTGATTCCTTCAACATGTAAAACAAGTTTTAGTAACCCCTGTAGGGTATAAAAGCACTTTGCAGTGTGTGTGTATATATTTTTTACCGTATCTGTGAATAATGGATTTTTGTTTGTGTTTCATTTTATGAGTTTCTTTAGTTTCTTTTTTTTTAATTATTGGTTATTATCTTGGTTATTATTATTTCAGGGACCAAACATTTCCTGCTGATGGTGAACGTGCGAGGAGAGGACACGGGAGAGATCAAATTTGTGGCCAGACATGTTGAATCTGTGGCCTACCTGAAGGTGGAAGGTATATAAATATATATAATACATGTATCATGATATATAAGAAAAAATACAGTTTACCTATTGTACACTGTACTGTATTATTGACTCCTGTGTCCTCCTGGTGTTGATTAGATTGTCTAAACATAGCTTTTTATAGTTTGATTATATTAAGAGCAGACAAAAAACTATTTTGTTCGAGATTTAGAAATATCTACATGAATGAAGGTTTGTTCATTGTTGTTCATTGTTCATTTGAGGGTGCATTTGCATTAAGCTTAGTCCAATACAATTTGCTTGACGTCAAATGTAGACTCTTGGAAAGTAAGGGCAAACACGAAGTAAAGAACAGTCCACCACACACCTGCTGAAATTAATATTCAAGATTTTTTCTAATCACGGAATCTATATGAACAAACGTTACTGCTAAACATGAGAACAATGCTTACTGTATCTTGTCATTAAGGAGCAAGGAGGGGATTAGGCCTGGCCTCTAGCTCAAGGATGCCTACAGGTAGACTGTTGTCACTGGGACCCATCCATCCATCCATCCTAACATAGACAATGCCTGCCTCTTGTTCCCAGAGCTCCCGGTGAACATCGTGAACCCCCTGCAGGACCAGACGGCGGTGGAGCGTAGCCGCGTGCTGCTGGACTGCACCGTGTCCAACCCACGCTGCAGCATCCGCTGGTACAAGGGCCCCACGGTCATCCTGCCCTCGGAGCGCTTCGAGATCTGCAGCGAGGGCTGCTACCGCAAGCTCATCATCCAGCCGGTGGAGCTGCGAGACCAGGGCACCTACAGCGTGCAGGTGGGGGAGTACAGCTGCTCCGCCCACCTCACCGTCGAGGGTAGGTCGACTTCTATGGCTAACTCTCCATCCTTCTTTCTAATATCTTATGCTGTCTCTCTCTCTCCCTTTTTCTATTCTTACCTCTCTCCGCCTCTCGCCATAGGCTTCTTATCTCTCTCTATCTTTCTTATAGGCGTCGTATCTCTCTGAAATTTCTCCTCCCTCACTCTCTGTCGTTCCTAAAGGTGTTGTATCTATTTCTCCCTCTCTGTCTTTCGCTTTCTCCCCCTCTCTCCCTCAGATTTCCTCTCTCTTTCGTATCTCTCTTTCTGTCTTTTTCTACTTTTACCTCTCTCCCCTTCTCCCTCTCATAGGATTCAGATTTATCTATCTCTCACTCCTCTTGTCATCTTTTCTTTCTCCCTCTGTCTCTTTCCTCTCACCCTCTCTCTTACCTTCCTTCTTTCTTTCTCTTTCCCTTTCTTTCTCCCTCCTTCCCTCTCTCCTTCAGTCTTCATGTCGCTCTCTCGTCTTGCCTCACTCTCTCTCTCCTTCCCTCTCTCCCCCTTGTCAACTGTTCTTTTGGTCTCTATGTCTCCCTCTCCTATAAGGTTTATAATCAGGTCTGAACTATGACTATTATGAGTAAATATGACTTAAAATTATATCACTCTCTAGTGGTATAAAAATGCTAAGTAAATTAAAAAGAAGTAAGTAAAATTAAAAGCAAAATCTCAAAAACATTACAGAAAACTTGACTGCTGTTTACAGTGGGAAGCATCACCCACAGTTTGCAAAACCCTAAACAACAGCGCCTGTCTCAACCTCAACTGACATAACTTCCACTAAGTAGCCAAGCTTAGCTAGGAATGTAAACGCACCGACTGTCCCCCTCCCCTCCCCCAGCCCAGTCTGTGGTTATGGTGAGGCCCCTGGAAGACGTGGAGGTGGGGGCCACTGGGGACGCCTGCTTCCAGTGTGAGATCTCCCACCCGGTACTGCGGGCCCCGGTGTGGAGCCTGAGGGGGGAGCCACTGCAGCCCAGCCCCACAGTGCACCTGGAGAAGATGGGCCCCGTCCATAGATTGACCCTCAGGGAGACGACCCCTGACATGAGTGGGGAGGTGGGCTTCACGTTGGGCCCCGCCTGCAGCACCGCCCAGCTCACGGTACGGGGGGTAGGTCCCTTTTTATTTGTTTATTTTTCTGTCCATCTCTTTTTCTTCCACTTTCTCTTTTCCTGTTTTTTCTATCTATTTATATTCATTAATACCGTCATTCATTTATTATATTATATTATATATATGTTTGATATTTGTTTATTAATTCATTCAGTTCTTTATTTTTGTCTTTTAAACCTTATTGTCGTATTCACATGGGCCTATACATCGGAGGCTTTTTACTTGGGCTTACGTTAAACCACTCTCTGTGTCAAAGACTATATCAAAGAATTATCAAAAGTTTTATTTAATCAAATTAGAACAGTAAATGTAATGTGACTGCAATAACCACAACCTGCTATATATGAATGTACTTGTAATGTAATATTATCAAAACCCATCCCAACTGTAAAAATTATACAACTACTACATTTACCTTAAATTATGAAGGCTAAAATAAACATGTCATGACATTTTAGAAGCCTGAAACTGCATATGGATGAAAACAGTGGCTCCACAGGTTGTGATTCAAAACCTGACCACAAGATGGCGGTAACACGTTAAAATACGAAACACAAACCCATAGAGAAAAGTCAACTGAGAATAAAAGCGGAAAGATGTGGATGTTGGAATTGGCCACATTATTGAGCATTGATCTGATACAGGAGAATACATTAAAGTGTAAGAGTTAAACAAACAACTGTCGTGAAGACTTTAGCTGTTGATCAACTACACCGCTACACCCTGCATGACTTTGTATACACACGACACCCGTGACGAGTCATTAATGGTCTGGCACAGCGAGCGCCACATTCTCAACAATTATAAAAGGTGTTTACATACCCGGCCCATATATGGGCATGTCGGTCAAGCATACTGTCTGGCGCTATTTCCAGTGGAATGATAGTAGACTAAACTATATTTAGTAGTAAAAAGGTTTCCTATTAATGAGAGGGTATTGAGTTCATTCATCTAGATCGGGTTTTAGACACTCATAAACTGCCTTGATTAAAATGTAAATGGAGGAGGCCTCCCACGGGGAAATGGAAATAAACTAAAATAGAAAAGGAGTTAAGTGGGTCAGCATATGGTAGGATATAAAGTGATATGATATTAATAATAAAAAAGAAAGGTATTAAACTGAAAATTGCTGGACACGTATTATAATGTCCATTGATTTAAAACGTCATCAAAATATGTGTTTTTATCCTCAAATGGTAATTCTTTCCTTTCCAAAAGTAGGCCTATATTATACACAGTTTGAAAAGTAAAGTAGCTGTAAAATAATATCTGCCAACAAAGTCTATACAATATATATATTGTATAGACTTTGTTGGCAGATATTATTTTAAATTATATATATATATATATATATATATAGTATATAATAGTGTTGCAAACATTGTCAATCCATTTAAAATATGTATAGATGACCACTGGACAGAGATTGGGCAGCTACACATTATGTCAAGTAGGCCTATGGACCACATCAATTTGGACGTTTTGACAGACCAATGCCAACTACACTGATGGACTTTTCTAACTCTTCTTCTTCTCTGCTCACATTTCACAGGTGATCCCCGAGTGACAGGGTGTCATCGCCCCCTTTAGGATAAATTTACGATGTACTTCTTTTGACCGGACAAGAGTTAAGAGATAAAACCAACTGAAAAGCCAATGTATGCACTCATACAGTATACTGTAAGATGCTTTTGGATACAAAATTAATTATATTATATTATTATTGAAAGCTGACATGATGGTGTTGAATAATGTGGTGAGGTATACTATATGTGAATAAAGTAATCTTTTTTTTTTTATCTGCAAGCCAGCAACACATCAGTGGAAGGAAACCTTTTTTAATTGTCGTGATCTTTCGACCCTCCGTGCAAGTTTGATGTAAAACCACAAACTCGAAAATCGAGTTTCAAATCGATTCACTTTGAAATTCAGGCTACCATTATAGCACAAAGATTCCAATAAAAAACTATTTAAATAGATGAAAATGACTTGCACTTAGAACGGTCTGCCAGTCGAAAACATACAAAATTATGAATGTTGAAATAGCTACCTAAAGCACCATTAATCTGTTGCCTTTGTAAAAAATAAAATGCAACTTATTTAAATAAATTCAAGACTGACATGAGATACATATATATCAATGTCATAATCAGATTTCTGTATGTTTAATAGTGTGACAAGACTTTCAACTAACTTAATTGTAACGAAGAGCCATCTCATGTTTGCAATAGGAATGGCTATGGTAACACTAACAGCTCTATATGAACCCTGCAACTCCTATATTTTAAAATAACTTTGTTTTTAATCATCAATCATTGTTGAGGAATGCAACAATACCTGCTTTAAAAGAAAAACCAAACCCCAACACTACATTGGTTTGCATTAGATGACTCTCTCTAGGTTAAACACATGCTAGTGCATGCCCTCTTATTGGCTGATATGGTAAACCGGTCACCTGCTCCTTAAGTGTTGATGTGACACACCTGTCCTACTCTTATAAAACTGAATTGAAAGGGTGTTAACAGCTGGCAGCCTTGACCCAGAATGAAACTAACCTGAGAGCATTTATCACAGGTGGTGCCAGGGGTTTGGTTTGCCTTTAAGTCACGCGTATAGGGTGTTGCCATACATTATACGGCGATGAGATGACTTCATGAACATATTTCATACTACGAGAAAAAACACTAACAATGTATGTAAATGTATGCGGTCATGGCTTTGGATAAAAGCATCCACCTAGAATACATCTACACTATTCGTCTGCTTTGTTTCCCTCTTGGGCACAGTTCAAGTTAGTTTATTAAAGATTTTAAATACTTTGGCTGTATTTAAAATATCCTTTGAAGTTTAAAATACTAAAAGATAATTTAAAGTGACAACTTAATCAATAATCAACTGCCTAGTGACAACTTAATCAATGTAATTTCCCTTGGGAATTGAATGATGTCCATTTACCATCGTCTGACATTTGTTTAGTTGTTTTGATGATCAATGTTGAAGACTGCACAGTTTTCTTTGCAGATAAAGGGTTAGTAAAATGTAAATACACTGGGCCAAAACACGGTGGTACTTTTGGTAAAAAGTGAGGATGATATCAATAGGACGTTGTAGTCAATGAGTTTTCTGGATGGGCATGTGGAACTTAATGGTGAATTTGTTCTGTTTTCATATGAAGTCTATTCCAATTGTATTTTCTTTTTCATTTCATTTCATATGTTGTCTTGGACCCTTTAGCGTCTTTTTGAAACAATTATGGTATTGCCAATTGGCCTCAATAAAACATGCTTTATTGATACAGGGTACAAATATGTCTTGTTTTTTTTCCAGCAGCAATTTAACAAACCCATCAAATATGTATTTAACCAGTATCTTTACTTGGCTGTCAACGTTAATACTCTTGTTGCATACAGTAAAAAATTAAAAGTTAAAATTGTTATTTTCAAAAAATAAAATAGAAAGGGGTTACAATAGCTTCCTGGCATTATCAAAGTTTTTACTTGTTATCAAAAACGCGTTTTCAGCAATGATGCCGAAAACACCACACGCACACAAACGCGCACACACGCACACAGACTCTGGAGTAAAAATGAATGGGGGGGCCTAAGAGACCAACAGGACTCTTCCATGGGAATCAGACCGTTAAAAAGGATGAAGTGAGCGGTACTAGCGGACTAGACACCATTACAAAACAAAAAACACTCAGATTCAAGTTTACAGATAGGATGCAACCCAAGTGTGCTTTAAACCAACAGTCATCAAAACGAGAGTCCGTTTTCAGAGATCTTACCAACCCCTTCTCATGCAGTACATAATCATAAAAAACACACGTTCATCAATTTGAGTTACAAATGGATTGTCCATTTGATATTCCTTTGTTAACATTGGTTCACCTATAAAACAGGACATATTTAAAAAAATCGATAGAATTGTATTATTCAGAAGAAAATTTAAATAAACGATTGCCTTAAAATCCTGCTATATGTATGAAAATACACTCACAAATGGCAGATGGCGAGAGAACTACAGCCAGTCCAGTCCGCAAACTGGAAGGCCTGCTACAGAGATTGTATTTTGTATTGATCCAACTGCTCTGGTTTTTAAAGGGTGTAGCGAACTGTGGGTCATTTCTGTTGACCAACACGGTACATTACTAGTTTTAAGGGTCATGATACACAACGAGTTGTTGCAGTATTGTGTGGTTTACCCTAAAACGTAACTGTTGCAGTTAGGTATAAAGGGTCAAATAAACAAGTCGGCAGTATTAACAGTATTATTTTTGTACAACAAGCAAGAGAAACAAACTCACACTTACACCTCCCTTCATATAAAAGGCTTAAAACAAAACAAACTTCAGCTTAAGGTTGGCCTGTCTGCCACGTTTGTTCACAGCACACCACAGAATGCCGATCTACATTCAGGGCGTATTGTGTTTCGTTCTTTAAGGACACAATTATCAAAAATGATGCTTTTTTTTTTTCTGGGAAGATTAGATAAACATACAACTATATCTTAAAAAGGTGTTCATTATGGAAAACATGATTCATTTAATTCTATCGTGGGTTGAGGATCTACCGTTTGTGCCTTTGACTTAAAACATATTGCCCCCAGAATGCACTAGCTGCACTGCAAATGATGGCTGCCTTAACAGATCTTTTGTGTCTTGTGCTCAGTCTTGAAGACATGTTTCCTTAACATACATTTGAAAACAAGGAAAACAAACACTGATGCAAGATTGATTGAACCGGATTCCTATCGGATGGTAAGGATGTCATTTCCTTGATTGAAATGCTCAAACCTCAGAACAAAAGCAACATAATTTCCCCCAAAAATAAAGAAAAACTAAACAAGCGTTCCTAAAATAATCCGACTTTTCTGTATTCACCTGTTTTAAAGAACTATTTAATATACATAACTGCTGGGGGACAAGGGTAGTGAGGGTGGGTGAGATAGTTGATGTCTTGCAGTGTGGTCCTTGATGTTGAGAGGTGGGGGCGAGTGACCCATCAGCCTCCATGGCCCCGCGATGAGGGTGTCGGGTGATTGATCGTGTTCTACCGATCTTTCTGCGCATTTCTGGTCTTTCCACGTTTTTATCCTCATCTCTGTTAGCTGGTAGTCCTCTGCTGCTTTAGAATGTCGTAGATGTCGTCCACTTTGCTGAGTCTCTCGAAGAACGGGATGAGATCCAGGAGCTCCGTGTCCGACATGTCGTCGAACCAGGAAGCTACGGGTACCTGCGAGTTTCAAAAACCAATGCAGGAAATAAAAAAGTGCATAAAAGGTTAACACCATCAGAACAAGGGATGTTCTGATGCTGTTATTAAGTGGTACTTTAATAAATGAAGTATGTAACTGACTACTAGATGCCTAAAACACATAAAACATCTGAAAACAATCAAGGAAAAGGAGGCTCAAGAAGTATTGTTTAAAACATACAACTGAGTACAGCTTTTCAGATATTATTTATAGGTCATTTTTGTTGTTGTTTCTTATTGCCAATAGTTGCATGTGCATCATGCAAATTCACAACAAAGAAAGGAATCTTTCCACAGAATAGCAATGACGATCAAACCAGACAACCAATCACCACACAGATCAAACCAGAAAACCAATCAGCACACAGTATCACTTGAAATTCAAAAATAGTAGGTACTTACAGCGTTGTCAGGGTGGAAGACGTAGGAGGCTGGGGAGTTGTCGATGATGATGACCTTGTGGAGGTCACGGCCAAGCCGGCTGAGGTCCTTGACGTAATTCCCCTGGTGGAAGACACACGATTCCCGGAAGAGACGACTCCGGAACGCACCCCACTTGTCCAGAAGGTCAGACACGGGGTCTGCATACTGGAACCATTGATAGAGCAAAACATGTTAAACCTGGGTCTGGCTCTGTAACTGCATTTGGCTTTAATAACTATCATCATCGTCAACGTTATGTACTTTATTTTTCTTTAACTATATTCTTTATCATAGGCCTATGTATTTCTAGATTTTATAGAAGAATCCTTAATGCAAACATACAGGTGATTGGGTTCATGCATGCAAAGGTGTCGTGGAAGAATGGATCCTAATAATAATTTAAAAAGAAATGATAAACCCTTGGTACCTTGCTAGTTAATTTCAAAGGCCTTTTGTATAAATTCTCCTAGCACCTAAAGACGGCTCCCTCGAACTGAGAGGTGTTATGTTATGTCTGTCTCTTCTTTCACATGCCACTGTAGCCACAGAGTCTGATACTCAGGGCATGCCAATCTCCTGACTTCTTTATTGTGTAGATTCCCTTAGTTGTCTTGCATCCTTGCAAACACGTCCACTTCCCCAAATAGTGTATTGCAAATTTATTTGGCCTCTCCCGCCATGGTCACGTCACGATGGTCACTCCCCTCACCTTTAAAATCAGACCCAAAATCCTTCGTTGTTACTGCCTACGTTTTCCTGTACGAATCATCTCAAGAAGCTTGGCAATTGCTGCCAGTGTGTATTCCAAAGATCATGCTCCACTAAATCCAAAACTTTGCAGTCAAGAAGTGTTCTACAATAAACAAGGTTTCATCAAAAGAAACATGCAGATGCAGGTGTCAGAATCATGCAGGTGTATGCATGCAGGCATACACCCACCTTGGATAAGCTGGCGGTGAACAGAACACACTCAAACAGCTCCCCCATCCGCTTGAGGAACTCATCAACGTGCGGCCTCTTCAGCACATACACCTGCAGGAGACATCATAAATACATACACTTACAAACATATGATACAATATTATATATATATAACAACACACAAACAAAAGTATCACATTAAACACGCCTACAATAGTAAAGACACAATATAATACTAATAAACATTTAAAATATTAAAAACACATTTGGTACCCAATACATTCTCAATTTAACCACTACACTGCTGTCGAGGCACACCGTGCCCTCTCTAGCAGAGGCCATTTAATAACCAAAGATCCATTTTCAACATCACCAACAGATCATGTATTCATTGCTAATAATACAGCTAACTCTATCCAGTCCAAGCAGGATGCTGGTGGCCTTGTTTCTGAACCAAGTCACCCCGAATAGGCCTTCACCTGGTTTCAACAAGCCTATCCTGGATTACTTGAAACAGACCCAAGCCCTCTTCTCAAGTCTTCTCCAAGGTCTAGCCACAAACAAGCTAGGTTAGCAGTGACCATTTAAAGGGATCACAGTGGTGGCCTGTGGAACTAGCCTGTGATGCAGGCCAGCGCCTCTGAGCCGGCCGTATTATGCTTGGCGGGTGGTTCTGAGAAGCCTGCCAGGGTTGCTTGGTTTCATCAGGGCCCTGAAATAGCCAACTTCTGCTTGGAGCCTTCAACAGAGAAGGCCACCCTGCTGGCAGCTAGCGCGCTAAATAGGTAGCCCTGGCTAAGCCGGAGCCACTGGACAAAGTTGTGTTTTATTTATTATTTTGGCTGTATTTTGTAATGTGATGCACTTTGTCAAACTTTTAAGATAATACAGTCTAAATAAATAAATGTATATATATTTAAAAAAAATCTGATTCACAATATTATTATTAATTAAGCATATGGCTTTACAGCGGCAGACATCGAAGATTTTCACCTAACGGACATTTTTCTGAGAACATAAATGTATAAAACAATTGACGGTAACGTCTACAATAGATGATTTTAGATTTCTTCATTTATTCTAAGTTGGTGGCTATAAAGAGGGTACATAGATGTAATATGCGAGACAATTTTAAATGCATACCTGATGAACTGTTCCATCGATATCCACTGGAATGATAAAATCGGCGTTGTTCACTGGCTGTCGAAGAAAAACAACAAACACAAAATGTAGTACGTCTTTGTAAAATGGTAGCATGTGTATAGATATGATTTCTTTTGAGTTTATAAGCGGCACCACAAGCAGAGACGCTGTGTCAGCGACATGTAGACGACACTTGTGAAATAAGCCAGCTCTTGTGTCTTTGACATTGACATACAGTTTTCTCAGTATTTGACAAGGCTTTTTAAGTACCTGATTTACAGAGACAGAAATGCCAGTGGGTTCAAGGCATCGATGATATATTCATAATGTATGATGTAATAAATAAATATTTTTATATGATAATATAGTATTCACTTTTGCTGGTGATGCATAAGTAAAATGTATCTTGGATCACACGTCCAAACTTGCAGTATCTAGCCCTTTCCAAAGATTTGTTGTTCCAAAAATATTTTTAAATTATGTAATTACTTCTTCCATATCACCAGTGGTCATTCAAATGTATGTACAGTATGTAACTGGATGTATGTAACTAGGGTTCTCAGAAGAATGGCATGTTAAACATGTGTTTGGCATTTTCAATAGCAGGGAGGCCTGCAGGTCTTGTGAATTTGCAATACTATAATATGTCTTCTAAATAGATATGAGTGCAATATATCAGTATTTCAATTGCAATAACCTTTAAATATTGTGAAAGCTGTAACACAGGCTTTGGCGGAAATACCTACATTTTGTAATTAATTGAGATTGATTTTCAAATTAACTTGGCCATGCTTTTGAATACAGTTCTAGTCCAAAAATAACTGGTCATGCAGGTCATGTATCATGCGTGAGCAAGGACAACACAACTAGTTAGTGTCGCCTTGGAAAAAACATTTCTTTAACATTAATAATGACCATGCTAAAGGCCTAATTAAAGTAACTTCTTAATTCCCGCCTGTGGGATCTTTGTGTGATTTCACAAAATGTCCCAGAAATGACATTAGACGCATCAGGACAGATAAGTATACCAATACCTTTATGCAATGCATTTTCTATTAAAAATAATACTTTAACATAGCACTATATTATCGTCATTATTTTATAACTGAAAACTCAATTCCATTGAATGTGTAAAGCCTTATTGGCCGAGAAATCCAATTATGATTCTAATTCCGATTCTGAAATTCACACATAAAAGTCTAAAGATAAGCATTAAAATCCAAAAGGAGACTTCTCTACGACCTCGTAACAGCCAATAAAAGAACCATCAAGTCAAGTCCCAAATGTCACATGTCACACTTTGTCAGACCAATAAAATTAAAATAAGTGTGTCAAGTAATAAAGTTATCGGCCGCAGCCGTGTTCTGAGCACGGAGCATATACTAAACTCCTGACCCTGTTTACACTTCAGGGACCGGTTATATCCAGTGACGTTCTGGAACCTAGTCTGTGACCCAAGAAGGGGCCTGCAGTGCTTGGCATTTATTACATAATTTTTTGTGACATGCGACCCATCCCATTAGGCATTGATTACTTTGTTCCGCGAAATGAGACCTTAAAAGGGAATCGAAACCGATCAAAAGATAAAAGACTTGTTTAATGACGGGAATTTGATTTAAATGCATCTTGACTAGAAAAAAGATTCCATTCATAGATATATTTGGATTCTTTGTTGAGAAGCGTTTTCTTAATGTAGTGTGTGCGGATCTCAAGCTGCTATAGCTGGTCAAATGTTTAGGTTCACAGAAAATATTTTACAGAGGGATAAAAAAGGTAGATTACCTTTCAGTATTAATGAACAAGAAGGGTTACAGCTTTCATATAAAGAAAAAGATTGTGGCCCAGACAGGATGGCTAGATAAAATAAAACCTTTCATAGTGTAAAATTATATTTTACATACATACTAGCCAGTAATAAATAAATATCTTGATATTTTTATTCCCGAGTTACGACACTACACAGCAAATTCGGTGAACGTTTTTATCCACTTATAATTTTTTTCAAAGTTTACTCTAAAGGCAAATTAATACATTGTTATCATGGAGCATTATTTCACGTGATTTGAGTAGGTGAACCCCACTGCCCCGTACCTTGAATGAACTATGAACCAGGGTTTCATCAAGGTCGATGACCACACAGATCTTCCCCGAGTCCTTCGACTTAATCTGCGGAAGAAGCGGCTTTGTCGGAACCTGAAAATAAAAAACACCAGAATAAAAGATATTTTATTTTAAAACCTACATTAAGAAAAGAGAATATACTGGATGAAAAACCCAGATGTCTGCTTTGAGAATTGAAATTACCGCCTCAATGTGTACAGAGACACAATATGGTTGTGGTGTCGTGTGTTTACAGAACGACATAATAAAACACTGACCCCTACAGCTGTCACTTTGTTGATGGAGCATTACAATATCATCCTGGCCAAGTCAAGTGCCAGGCCATCATCTCCCTCAACACGCTTACACAGTGTCTTCAAGGCTTACTGAAGCTGGCATGACCTAGGTCGTCGATCCATTGACACGGCACAACTTGCGTATATGTAGAAAGTAAAGCCCGTAGTGACATACAAAGAGCAGCTGGGTTTGTAACCAAGATCTGAACTGGTTTTTTTTATGTGTGGATTTGAAGACAGTACATTTGCTACCTACTGCCGCGTTCAGTGTCTTTTTGTGGAATGGTTTTGATGAGTAAAAAAATAAGTTCAAGTCCATGTCACAGGTCAAGTAAAAACATGTAGACACCCAGTACCGTACACACAAGGACAAATCTATTATAGAACTTTAACAACTGCAGGACAAAGAATGGTCAATACCTGTTCTTCAGGTGGAATGCAGTATTCACATTCACAAGGCTCATCTTCATCTACTTCGTCCACTTCACTTTCCTCATCTTCCTCAGCCTCGCTATTCTTCCTCTCGGTTCTAACACCTTCAGGAAGGATGCTGTGAATAAGGTGTAAAGGAGGACCTGCTTCTGAGTCATGAGCAAGGCTTAGTCCATTTGAGCCGGTCTCCGGAGCAGGTAATCTTCCACCATGTTTGAGGATTGCATCGGTTCCTTCTTCCGATTCACCCTGAAACTCTTGTCTGCAGTCATCTGTTTCTGGAACCATCTTGCCTTGTGTGCTTTGTGTGGCTGCTACTTTAATGGATGACTGCACACTTTTAATTTGATATGCATAGTAATCTTCTACATCACAATGCTTTGGGCCATATTGGCCTACTGCCCAATATGGCTCCCTTTCCGAACACAAAATAAAAACATCATCTTCTCGTTGTCCACCGTTCTCATTCTCGTCAAGTATATGGAGGAGCTCTTGTTGTGTGTCCATTGTGCCCTCAGCTCTGGTTTTCCGGCACTGATCAATCGCCAAAACATTGACAGTGGCAGAATCAAATGTTGGAGTTTCACGATCTTCATAAGCATCGCCTTCGACAGAAATGGCATCCGCGCACGGTGCTTGCATATTGTCATTTACAGATACAGGAGTGGCTATGTCTTCTTCTTCAGCTTTTTCTTCATTGCTGAGGACATATCCATATCTGCTCGACTCCCAGTCCTCTCCACATGCAGTTTCATCATCTCCCTCCTTTCTGCTGATGACCCAAGATTCATTTTCATTCACAATGACAGTTTGATCTTCATCTCCCACTTCCTGTTCTAATACAACCTTTGAGTCATGAGGTGAATCTCTGAGAAGGGTCTCTTCAACGTCCGAGTTCTGTACACTAACAGGGGACGGGTCATCTGAAATAATTGCCCGTTCCTTCATTCTCCTACGCTTCGTGGCCTTTTTGGCTTTGACTTTCTGCACGACGGGTTTTGGTTCTTCCCGATACAGATGGTCATGCATGTCGCCACCATCAAAACAGGAAATATAATGTTTCCTCTGTAGAAAAGAGAGTCCATAGTAGTCTTCCCTGTCAAATAAGGCAAAGAAATCTGTGGTAACATCCTTATTTTCGTTGGTTTGTTCCATGTCAGCATTTTTATCATCCACATCATCTTTGTCTTCTTCTTCTTCTTCTTCATCATCACCATCAAATGATTCCCACTGGATTCGTTCATCGCCAGAATCTTCACGGGGTCCTTTATCAGATTCTCCAGATAAATCTGAGCAGGGCTCTGATGGAATGCTCCCATTGGAGCAAGTCTCAAAGGACCTGTTTTCAGAGCAATCTGAGAAACCATCTTCCTCAGGGTTAATGTCAGACTCTGGGCCAAACATCTGTTCTGTGTGATCATAGCCTTCTCCTGAGTCACAATCAGTTTCAATGTGTCCACTTTCGTCCACAGAGGAACAGAGGCTGGGGTTATCAGACACTTCGTAGTTTTCTGTGTCATCGTTTGATCCATCGTATGCAACATCCTGAAGGTTGCATTCCTTATCTAGCTGGTCTCCATCATTATCATCATCATCATCATCATAAAGGTAATCTGTGCTTTCATGAGAACTATCTTGAAGCAGTGTGTCAGCATGAATTAAATCAACCTCCTCTGATAATATAGAACACTCTTCATTGCTAGGTGGCGAATCCTCATCATCTTCTGTTGACTCATCAATAACCTCTGAGCATTCCGTTTCTTCATGCTCTTCATAATACTCACAAACTTCAGTGTCACTGTCAAATGAATCTCCAGTCTCTGCAGAGTTTTCGTGTAAAACAGCAGACGTTTTACATTGTTCCAAATCCTCAGTCAAGTCTTGTCCTGTTGTGTCAAAGCAGGTAAGTTGTTGATCGTAAAATATCTGTTGGTTTGGTAAATCCAATTGTTCGCTATGGTCAGAAATAAAATCAGTTGGTTCAAATTGTCCGAAAGCCTCAGAGTTAACTATGGCATTCTCTGGCTCAGAGTTGAAAGACTCAAACTGTTGTTCAAGAGGCTTGCATTGCTGAGATAATTGGAAGTGTTCTGCACATTGTTCACAAGATGAATTGCATTCATATGCAAAGCCGCGACTAGCACAGCACTCGTACGTCCAACACCCACAGTGTTGAGCGCAAACATCAAATGGCTCATTTAACTCCAAAGCTTCACACTGTTCGGGGTTACCCTCTAAATTTAATCGTTCCACATTATGCCCAAAGCTTTGGGCATTTCCATTCCATGCGCTCGCAGGCTCAATCTCCTTTTCGAGAAAATGTCCATTAATGCTGCAACATTGAGCACAGTCCAGGCCGGATGGATCCATATCTCCATAGATAGGTTTCCGCTCTGTGTATTCCATGAGGGCGTTCAGACCAAATTCAGCATTTTCCATCAAGGTCTTTGTCAAGTCGGTGGCTTCTCCCACCTGTGGGATCTGGCAAAGTTCTGCAGGCATGTCTTCTGCAGACAAAATACCCTGTCACCTGGACTAGACTCTCCTCAACTGCTTCTCAGGTACATATAGCGGCTAGCGTTACCTAGTCGGACTGCTGTCACGCCACAGAAGGGTCTTCCTCAAACTGCACCAATCATGGTTTAAGCGGCACGAAAATAGGGAACCGTCTGAATTCAACTGACTGGCAGATGTCAGCGACGACCACGGAAAGAGCAGCGTTTGACACGACTGGCGAGAGAGGGGTGGCGACAGGAGTAGCAGCCTGACAGGAGAGGAGCAACAGGAGCAACAGGAGCACACACACATCGGCATGACGGAGCTGGGGTGGAGGGAGGGTGGTTGGTGGTGAGGGGATACAACCAACACTGCCTGATACCACTACTTGACTCTCTCTCCCCCCCACCCCCCTCCCAGCCCCCCTGCAGTGGGAGACATGCTATTTATTTTGGGGGCTTGGGGAGACGTGACAAATAACTCTTGGAATATCAAATCTCTATAAAAAGCTGAAGTAAGGCATAAATCTGAACAGGACACCTGAGCCAGGCATTACCATTCGATCCCCCTGGTCACTGTTACTAATATTGTTCCATGTTTTTGTTGCCGTGGGGTTAATTAGCCCAAAAAATGGTTTTACAAAAGGTTAGAGGTGTAAACCATTTCAATCCCATTAGTATCTACATTTGGAAGTTATTATTATAATTTCTTACATGTGACTTGTTTCTTCCGTACGACTTGTGGGACTTACATGGGACTTCTACAGGAACACAGGAGGTTTGGCAAAGACCATAGCTACTCTCTGCAAAATGAACACAAACATTTCAACCCCGATCCTGGCCGTGTCCAATCATGTTATACCGTGAAGCATGTTGGGGAGAGTAAGCTGCCTTGCTCAGTAGCACATTCTCAACAAACTCTGGTCCAATGCCCACTTCTCTAATATGGACCACCTACCCACCAAACCCCATTAGAGAATCACACTCGGCTTGATGGATGACTGTACATTGAGTACTTTTCATCTTTGAAACGCAATATCTGCCCCCAGTGAGCAGTGATACTCTGTAAACATAAAATGACTTTTTGCCAAGGAAACATTTGTTTTTGATCATGTGACCATCAATCATGTGTGATTCATGTGTTGCTTGGGAGGGGGGGAAACCATGGGGAGGCAAGAGAGAGACACGTCATTGATATAGGAGAGAGAGTCATGTGTTGCTTGGGAGGGGGGGAAACCATGGGGAGGCAAGAAAGAGACGTCATTGATATAGGAGAGAGAGTCATGTGTTGCTTGGGAGGGGGGGAAACCATGGGGAGGCAAGAGAGAGACACGTCATTGATATAGGAGAGTCAGTCATTTAGCAAGAAATGAATGACTTAGCCAAAACGACTTTGGGTGACTACAGATGGTCATTAAGGTGCAGGTAGAGGTAAGAGCATAGTTCTCAAGGATGCTTACAGGTTGTCTGTGGACATTGAACCCAATTACCTTTCGGCTGGGAGTCAAACCCTTGTTGAACCCTAGCCATACACTACCTACTCCAACATAAAGTCGATGTAGACATATCGGGGATATCGTAGTTTGTTTGTCAGTGTAGACCACAGATGCTTACTTTTGTGAGGGTTCCGTTTTCCTCCACCAATAAGGGGGCGTTGTTGTTGACCGGCGGCGTATCGGCTTCTCTGCTACAGAGATAGCAGAAGAGACTACGGAAAATACCCCGACTCCTGGGCTTCTTTGGTGAAGAGACTGCAGCGGTGCCTGATAGAGACACACAGAGAGCGACAGAGACACAGTGAATGACACAGGGAGAAAGATAGAGACAGAGACAGACAGAAGTAGAGACAGAGACAGGAGAGAGGGGTCGGGGCAACCTCCCTCTCCTGTCTCCTGTCTATTATTTTGCAGAGTTGATTTATGCTAATGTATTGTATATTAATTGATGTGGTCTCTACCAGTTGCCATTCATCTGTATTTGTCTGCTTTAAATTAACATTATTGAGTGTCACCTTTGTTATTGATTTATTGTAATTTTTGTGTTCATTTTACATAGCATTTTAGTTTGACTTTAGGTTAAATTGTTCAATCCGATGTCATCAATACACTGCAAATCTACAGGTATCATTTTGTTTTTTAAATATATGCTGATCATTTTTTGATTTTCTAACAGATTTGTTTTCAAGAGAACAACTACAATGAATGTATGCACTCAGAATGGCAAAAGGCCACTGGGCAGCAAGTAATCTGTCCTGGACCAACCTGCCTTCCCAACAACTCTTCATTTCTTTGTAGTACAAAAGTATAATCTCCCACTTAAAAACAATGGCAGTTGGTAGAAAATGATAGCGAACACATGGAGTTCATGCAATAGACTGCAGATTATTATGAGTATCAGCACCAAAGTAATCTTCCACACAATGTTGGTTTGACACTGACGAACAAAAGGTGCAACGTTTTTTAAGCTACATCTCGAGTAGTTTGTAGTGAGTGCCAAATAATCCTAACTATGGTTACTAAATCACCTTCCTTCACCAAACCACTTTGTCTATTGAGTAATGGCTGGATGGTTGGTGATCAACAGTTTTAAGTCATATGTAATTTAGCATACATCAGGAAATAATCGTTCAAAACAATCCTGCTTGTGCTAAACAATTGGATGAGGGAATGACAATGCAGCTGCCAAGAATATTTGATTAGAAATGTAATTAAATTAAGAAAACTGAAACCTAAAAATTCTGAAGTATACAGACTACATTTGTTTACATCTGTGACTGCAGCTGTCAAATGAAGATGTCATTAGATGTGATGAGGAATTTTCCCACGTGCTTCCCAAGATAAATAATCCAGGAGAGTTGACGTTCCTTGGCACCAAGCTGGGGTAGAAAACACCCATCATCGGACCAGGGAGTGTTGAGAGCCGGCCCTCACAAAGAAAAGTCTAGGACAAATTAGCTGAGGCCCGATGGACGTTCAGATCTGTCAACATCCTGGATTAGCGCACCACTCAGTTAAGAATAAACCCCTCGATTCAGCATGGAGCCAGTTGTGGACCTGATGTTTGGGTTTGGAGTACAGTTCGAAATGTAGTACAGGGAATGTTTTGTACAAGATGTCAGAATATTGGCCCCCAAGAGAGCATAAAAGGGAAAATGTTGGCTTTTGTATTTTCTGACTATTTTGTTTAAAAAAAATAGCTTGTATTCCTATAATAATACGACAAAGGCTAAACCCTCCAATTATTAGCCTACCTATTGCTTATGTTAGTGACTAACTGACAAAACAAGCAAAAAACACAGCTCATTTCAAAGTTGCTGAGTTTAAGACTCATCACAATATGTTTCCTGTGATTCTATCAAAATACTATTTACTATTGCCATGGTCAATAGAAGCTGACCGGGATTAGGCATCTTGCGGACATTTGAATTCAAATCCAAAACCTCTCGGCTGGTATTCGAACACCCTTACCGCTTCACTATCCTGTCCCTTAAAATAAACCCAAGATACATATCGCTGAAATTTACATTTAAGGTCACCCCTCACATGGATATGACCCACTTTCTACCAACAGGAGCTGTTAACCTGAAAGACTTTCAGCAATGGGGGATCAAAGTGGACCTGGACCGAAGCCTGTGGCGACCCGGGTACATGCTTGTCAAGGCATACCAGCGGTTCCCCCGAGAGTCCGTAAGGTTTTGTGTGAAAACACGTGTGAAGGAACGGGGCAGGTGATGCTAGTAGTGCTAGAAAAAGAAATCACGCAGTCCCTCACTGATATTACACATCCGTGGGACAGAAATAGACATGGGTGTCTACTTGACAGCTCTCAAGGATGGCTGTGTGTCCAAGTGTTGTGGCTGTGTATATTATGTATTTCTTTTTAGACCTGGGTACTATGCCAGGCCATAAACGGAGACACAAACACTTTTTTGAGTTACCTAGTACCCGCAGGGGGGAAACCACAATGCGGTGTGTTAATCCAACCACCAGCTCCCATACCAAAACGAGTTCAATTAAAGATCCCAAGATGCAGGCGTAAACATAGAGGGATGATGTCATCCCCTAGCGCCTAGGGTGTGATGTTCATTTCTGCATTATATTACACTACACATATAACAACATAATGCTAGACCAGGGGTCTGCAACCTTCACTATCAAAAGAGCCATTTTTGGTCCCTCTCCCACCAAATAAAATAATCTGGAGTCACAAAACGTATTTGACCCCTAAAATTTAGATAACACAGCGTTTACAGTTTTATATATAGCTATACTATTTATAAAATAACTAATAGCCTATAGTTTGTTGTATTAATGAAATTTGAAGTTGTAGGATGTGATGTTTATTATGGTTGACAAAATATGAAATAAATACATATATTTTAGCGTCACAGTATCACCTTGATCTTCAAAATAAGAAGTCTTCCCTTTGAAAGAAAAAAGAAAAATAGTTACTTTTTTTATTTTTTTATTTTCAAAGCTACAGGGAGCCACTGCAGAGGGGTGGAAGAGCCGCGGGTTGCTGACGCCTGTGCTAGACAGTCGGGCCAATTCCCAGGGCTGCAATACAACCGCTGCAGTGCCGGCGGCCAGGATAGTCCAGTGGATTGAGGGGGTTAGACTCCCAGCCAAACACCTCCTGCTCCTCAATGGCCTGCATCTAAAATTCACTGAAAGTTGCTTTGGATAAAGGTGTCTGCTAAATGGTGTTCATGGTTCCTTTTATCTCTTCTGCAATGTTTTGATGCCAGCATCAGCCTTTGGGTGTATCTGGTCGGTTTTGATTGCTGTTCAAAGCAGTGTCTCTATTCTGTAGTCAGATGATAGTTTTTCACTTCACCTTTTCTAGTTTCCAAGGTTAAAAATGGCTTGTTTTTCTCTGAATGTTCTGGAAACTGCAAACAAATTGTACATTGTGATTCTGGCTTATTGAACTGTGATAGCATTAAACAAGTACGCATAATTAAAAAACCAAAGTGTACATTAATTATATAAATAAAATATTAATGAAAATGTCTATAATTTGCAAGTGGACAGCTGATCGTAATCAAAATAAAATGAATACGTACATTTGTAAATGAGGCTAAACGTTTAATAGGGCATGAATGATTAGTAATGCTGATATGATAATCATAACTGGGATAATTGTGGGAATTCTTACATGAGTTGATTGAAATTCACTTTTTCCAGTAGGGCTGTAAACTGGACCAAATTTTATTTTATTCCACCATATAATATTGTACTGTAACTCTGCAAGTCAATGGAATCATTGAATAACTCATCTGAATAAGTTGAGTAAGAGGGCATTCCACATAAATGCGTACCTCACCATGAAATAATGAGGTAACATGTTTCATATCAAAATAAGTTTCAAATGTGTAATTTAGGTCTACATTTTATAGTACAGACTTAATCTGGCCAGTATATTCCAGGGTCCACAATCACAATATTTTTAAATCTTTTTTAATGAAACTCATTGCATGATTACAGATGGGTATATGGACATGTTTTCTTCACCCACACATGACTACAAACGTTTCTGGCGAAGATGAGGGGTTGGTGAGGCAGAACGTATGTCAATTTTGTAATTCTTTATTTTACTTTAGACCGCTAAGCCTTGTAAAGCCAGTGTGATTTTACAGACAGCAAAAGTCATGTCTGCAACACTTTTAGAGACAATTTGTTGTAGGACATGCTTTTAAAATGCAATAGCATTTGTTACGTTTCTGTGCAAAGCCTACTTTCATCATTGTCACTTGTGATTGCCAAATTATCTTTGTAGTGTCTTAATATAATTGTCCAAGTTACGGACGTAACGTGGAACGATTACATTTAGAGGGTAACCCCGAACAGTGTGAAGCTTTGGAGTTAAATGAGCCATTTGACCGTTTGCGCTCAACACTGTGGGTGTTGGACGTACGAGTGCTGTGCTAGTCGCGGCTTTCCATATGAATGCAGTTCATCTTGTGAACAATGTGCAGAACACTTCCAATTATCTCAGCAATGCAAGCCTCTTGAACACGTATGTCGCTATAATCATCAGTTATCAGATTGTCGGTCGTGTTGTTTACACTCTTGCTTTCATTGGCAGGTCACCCAGTCCAACTCTCAACCCGCCCTCATGTCACAGTGAGAGCCGCAGAGGTTACACCCTTCACCCTGGCGCAGAGGACATCGTTACTCGGCCAGAGTCACCCCTGCTACGACTCTTAAACCTTGGGAAGGATATCCCACGTGCTTCCTCTGAGACACACACGAGGGAGGGGGGGGGGGGGGGGCTCTAACAGCTGCTCGCGCTCTCCGCTCGCCATTTTCCACCTTCCTCTACACGTGTAGTTCGCGCCAGGGACACACAACTCATCATGTTTCACTCGTCAGCAGCAGCGTCGTGGACACGCACGCACCATCTGGTGGTAAACATCGACATGTACCGGTCTGACTCGGTGTTTTGACTAATTATCAAACTGGTTTGATAAATGTTACACCGGCCCAAACACTAGAACGGAGCTCGTCACACCTTTTTCACCGTTTTTCCAAAGGCTTAAGGCCCCCGTGGGGGCTCCAGCAAACACAGGCAGCCGTCAGCATGTCTTTAGCGTGCTTGGTTAGAAAGGGCGCTAATCTGGGTCGCGCTCGGCTAAGGCATCCATCTTCGCAAGGGTTCCAGTTCTATTCCTTTCCAAGATGCACCAGGCACGGGGCCTGCCAACAACAGACCTTCCGTACTTTGACACCTGATGCGGTGCAACATGCTAACAACGTGCTTCTCACCCGCCACGCAGACTATTGAAGACCAGTACCACACCTGGGTCCAAATATGTTGCTAATGTTGTCGTAGATAAACGGGTCTTCTTCAAATAATCCCAGGTTGACCGAATGTCTGTCTAATCGACGTCCCGACAGCTATGCTGTTAAGCTTGTTGTTATAACCATTGCTAAACCCATCATTTTAAGATTTAGACACTTTGATATTTGCCTATCAAATTGTGAAGGCCCTTCTGGGCAATGTGCCCTCTGTAAGGCAGTGTCCATGTCTCTCTGCAAGGTTGTGTGACTGTGTGCATAGGTGACCCCATCAGGTTTCACCCTAGGGATTTCACTGGAGAACACACTTCCCTCTCCCAGTGTGTGTGTGTATTGTTTTTATAGTTTTGCGCAAAAAAAAAAACTTAAGTTGATTCAAACATCCGTTAGTTGAAACTATCGAAGTATCTATAACTTCATAGGACAAGGCGGCTCCCCACTAAGTCCTTCTTATTTATTTATTTATTTATGTGAAACTAACTGCCTAATCCGTTGCAAAAATGGAAGTTGTGCAAAAAAAAAGAAAAAAAAAAGATTTCCAAAATTGAAACGGCATAAACCGAAGCGTTACCTAGCTAAACGATTACAGCCACACTACTTGCATGTGAACATGGTCCCTACAATCTGAAGCAAAAGGAGGCTTTCTTGAAACCTAGAAATTGTAAGAGCACTGTGCGCTGGAGCTGGCCCCCCGGGCTGAGCTCGTGGGTGAAGCCGTCGACAAAGGTCCTTTCATGGGAACGGGTTTCACAAAGAGTCGGTTCCATTCTCATTTCAAAGTTCTGGCATTGGCAGCCTAAATTGATCTATGTGAAACTGCACACGCCCTCTTTGCATACCAGTTATTTGTGCTGTTCTATATTTTAATTGTGGTTTTTGCTCAATGTATTTGTCCCAATGATGCATTCATCAACTTTTCATAATGAGTCAAAAGTATATGCTACTATTGATTAACAGTTGCATGGGCTGGAGCTGTCAAACTGAATGACATTCATGAGCTTTTTTGGAAATAAAAGATAAGGATGTGATTGAAGATGTTAATATATCTTCTGTTGCAGCAGTGGGTCTTTTAAAATGTCACCTTAAGTTATCACTGAAGCTATCACTTAAAAATCAGACCACGAGACCTGCAGCCTTTCAAGTTAAAGACCACGCGGTTATAGGGAACGCAAAGTTGACGTCACACTGTGTTACAACGCTACGGTGAACGCGAAATCATGATCGTGCATCCCTAATTACAGTCTACAAACGTGTAGGGTCTGATTAATGAATGAATGAATACTTAATTAGTTATTGAAGACAGCCTTTTCCTTTTTCTGATGCTTTCATCGTCAATATTAAAAGTGTGCTATCCCTGTCCACAAACGTTTCGTCTTAGATAATGGATTCAAAAACAGCCAGTGTCCAGCCAAAACAGGGCCCTTTATGGGTGCTGCCGTGGGACAGATGTTTGAACAGGCAGTTTATCCACATATCTGTGAGGCTTCCTCTTCAAAATAACTGTGCTTTCAACTCAGGCGATACTGTGTCTTGTGCCTTCTCTTTTCATTATAACTCCATTGGTGCCTGACTTATGGAGGGAAGCCATATTTGTGGCTCATGCCTCTTGGCTAAGAGGAAGTAACATGAGAGAGGTAGCTGGAGTTGCAGTCTCACCAACCTGTCCTGCACTGCCACCTGCTGAGCATGTCCACCAGTCAAACCACCAGTAGGTATGTGTAAAAGTTTGAATTTTTGTTTCCATTTCATGTTCAGATCGCTTTTCCCCAATATAGGGACCCTTCCCCATAAGGTTTAAAGCAATTCCTTACAGGTGCTAGAGAACCCACCCTCTGTATTTGTTTATTGGGTCTAACGTCTACTATTTGGTCATTTAGTCTATTAGTTTACCCAAAGTAAATGACAGTGATAATATTTCCCTAGGTAGCCTATGAGTCCATATAATCAGCCGGTAGGGTAAAGGCATCTTTTTCCATTGATGCTTTCACGTTGCTGACATTGGGGTCCTTCTCATCAGGCTTGTTGTGCTGGACAAGAGCACAACTTACCCTGTTAAACAGGTATTGATCAAAGAATGTAGAGGATAAACCTGGTAAGAAGAAAATAAATTATGCACCATAGGCTTAAAGCATAACATATAAGGACACCAGCAAATCAGTACGAGTATGCATGTATCTAAGGTTCAAACCCACTTTCAAATTGCATCAATGAAATGCATAGCCTCTTTGAATGGTGCAGGCTCAGACCGGAATCCCAAGGAAGCCCACTCAAATTGCCCATTGAACCTAATGGTAATCAAGATGATTTAGACAGCTAGTGTGTCTTCATTTCACTTAAACTAGTGAAAGTCCAGACGTTTTAATGTTTCTATTGTAATTTCTGATGAGGAACAAAAATGCACAACAATATAATATGAAAGTATAATAATGACATTAATTAAATAAAATGTAGGATCATTAAAACCTCAATGATAATATAGATATGTTCCCTAAATTGACTACAAGCCTACTTTTAAGATGCAAAGCCTACTGATCGTAAAATAAATAAATAAGTATTCACCTTTTCTGTATATAATAATTGGCTTGATATACAACTTCAAGACACTCACAATATTGTTTACATGTTGCCTTACAATCACAAACTTCCAACGATGACGTTGTACCAGATCTGCCCAGGTCATCAATTCACCGCCTCTCAAATTCTAAAGACCATTGGGAGCTTGCCGTCTTTCGAGTGAGGAGAGAAGAGACCGACATATAACAAGCTTATTCCTTATCATCGTGTTTACAATGAATCGAAACCTATTTGATACAGTGTTTGGTGAAACCAGGTCGGTTCGGACTAACAGCGAAACTCCATGTCCTAAACACAGTGCAGTCAACTGACAGAAAGCCTACGCAATGTTGGGAGACCCCGCCCCCTTTACATGTAAATCAATATTGATTCATGGTAGGATTAAACTACAGAAAGGCAGGTAAAAAATAAAAACCGACTCTCAATGAAACTACCGTGGTGATCAATACCAGCATTTGGGTCCTTACGAGCCGTCTTTAACACTGGCTCCTGTACAACACACTGTGGGTCGGCTCTCCATGCTCAGGATCGGGCCTAACCGCCTCGTAAAACTAATCTAAAGTTCACCGCAAAGTGTTAACCATTGTATAACGTAGGCACAGCGCGATAGTGTCGTAGCTAAGGCCTAAAGGCACTTTGCAACTCGTAAAGTTCCGCAGAAAAGTCACGATGGAACATGATCGCGGAGTTTTGGAAACAACGCCGTGTCTTGTGGCATGCATCCTTGTCATTTCCTCACCAAACTTTCCTCAAACTCACCTTCTTCTGGACACGTCGCGTTGTCCTCTTCGTTCCGTGCCACTTGCGTGATTATCGACGACGAAGGGTCCATTACATCCGTCATTCAAATCCCCCGAAACGGCAACGCTCAATGAAATAGTTGGAGGAGTTACGGCAACAACAAAAAAGAAAATAAAAAAAAAGAAGAAAATCATTTATATTTCGCCACTCCCTGTCTACACACGCGCATACTGTGCGTGGCTCGAAACGCTGAAGGGAAAAAGTCGAAAGCGTGCGCTCGGTCGTGCGGGCCCGAGCGATAAAAAAAAACACACACACACACAGTGGTTAAATGTCAGCAAATTGATTACTTTGTTTAAGTGACCTTACGTTCAGCAACTTCATCGATTGCGCTGAACGTGCGCCTTGACGGTTTCAAGGAAGCCCTATTCTTAAAGCCACAACGCATATTATGAAGCTATATTCGTGCAGGCCCAAGTCAAAATATCAGTCTATGGGTTTGCATTCGGTCTGCCTTTCGATGTTGGATCATTTAATTTCATGGTGCATTGGACAAATCATGCGTGAATTTATCTGATTAATCATACACGAAGGATTTTGTACTGATACGTATTCAAGAGTTGTTCGTTATTGTTGTGTGGAGAAAGAATCATTCCCAACCATCGCATATTAATGCTAAAAATGATACTCATAAACGTTTCAAAAGTTTGCCCCAAGTCCAAAACTTTTAAGGGTGACGGGGGGAGGGTGGCCTTGAAACCGACGGCGCAAAAGAGGAAGTTAGGGACAGTCGTCAAAGTGTTGACACCGACACTGATTTTGCAAAGCCACCGTCCTATAGTAACTCTGTTCCTGTATCAAACTGTTTCACAGTTCATTCATTCATTCATTCATTCATTCATTTTAAACATAGGTTTCATTGACACTGGGGACACTTTTTGAAAGCATAATAAGTTAAACATCTTCTGAAAAAAGCTATGCTATAAGATACATGTTAATTAGTAATGCCTTGAGAAAGATGGATTTGCACAGTAACAAAACATACAATGCAATGTAAAAATAGAGGAAATTATCCAAAAAAGTTACATAACGATGCCCACGTGTCGACTCTGTAGTATCCTAGGCTATGACCTTTTGATGTGCCCTTTTGCAATTCATTTTTTGCCTAATTATCTACTCTAACCTCCTTCCAATCCACCATATCATTGCCTAAAATTGCATGTGTTGAAGACATAAAAAATATTTTTCATCTGATCCCCAACCAAAAGTGGTCCCCGCCACTTCTCAACACAAAGTGACGCTCTTTCATTTAAAGCTTTTTTTTAATAATAATTCACAGTGTCGTTTAATAAATAGCCTGTGTATTATTAATTCAGCAAAACGTAGCTTTATTATTGAAAATGCAATGGTTACATGCCGTTTCAATGTGATCAATTAAGATTATGATCAAGTTTTAATTTGCAGAAGGCTGTAATGTTTTTAAAAGCACAACAGAAAGGCGAAAGATTTGTGATATAATATATAATATAATGTCATAATTAATATAACATAATGTAGTAGCTGTGCATGCGTGTGTGTGTCCCCTACCCCCTGTGTAGCTTTGAAGCTAGCCTGCTCATACTGCATACTTTTCATCAAAGACACTTTACAGACAATCACTTAATAAAATGGTTCTTTATTCTGCATTGACATGTTTTTAAGTTATAAACATCTTGAACACGGCACCAACATTGTCGATTGACAATAATGTGTGACAGTCTAACGGAACGGTACAGAAGAACACAGTTAAAAAACAGTTGAAGCTTTGATGGACTGAAGAATCCTATCAGAGAAGGTCTACACGAGCGAAGGACTGGTCTGTTCCCAGATTGTTCTCCACAAACACCTCATACCTCCCAGCATCTGACCCTCTGGCGTTCTTAATTGTCAAGATTGTGTTTGTATCTTCAATATCATAGAAAACCCTGAAATAGACAACGGTCAACAGTAAAAACACTAGATATTGGGCTGTCCTTAACACAGGGTTAAATATTATGCTACTCTATACAGACCTATTTTAATTGCATAAAGACATTACACAACTGCTTTGCATACCTAATACCACCTTCCACCTGAATAATGCAGGCTATGCAATAAAAAGAAATTCTCAAACAATTGCTAATCTATTTATTTATTTTGGAAGATTAGCCTAAATTTAGATTTGAAATACTATGGCATATAGCCTACGTTTGTCTTATAATAAATAATAAATGATGGACCATGCTTTCCTGTACAATATGTCACAAGGTCAATATGTATTCTTCACCTGTCATCTTCTTCGATGTCGTCTCCATCTTTCAGCCAGGCGACGTCGGGTGGGGGCTCCCCACTGATCTCAGCCTTCAGCACCACCGTCGCGCCCCTCTTGGCCTTTACGTTACCGGGGCCTTTGGATACCTTTGCTGGGGCTGGAGGGAAAACACGGCTAGGATCATGGCTCTCAGAGTGACGTATGGGTCGCGCTGCACCAGGAGTAAGATGGCAATGCTTTGTGAATAATTACAGGGAAACGTTTCAACCCTTCTCTGGAACATGTCTGTCATTACTGTTAACCGTATATGGGGTTGGCCCTATTGCTTTGATTTGGACCTCTTCAGTTATATTTGAGTGTATGATTTCGCTCTTTTCGATTAGATGGTATTACATTATATTGCATGAGATCGGAATCGATTAGATCAGATTATTAGACTAGACTGGATTACATTGCATAGATTACATTTGATTAGATTAGATCAGATTATTAGACTGGACTGGATTACATCACATCGATTCCATTTGATTAGATTAGATCAGATTATTAGACTAGACTAGATTACATTACATGGTATAAAATCGTATTAGATTAGATCAGTTTATTAGACTAGACTTTATTTCATTACATTTGATTTGATTATAATTTTTAAGGTAGGTTCCAATTTAAAGTACCTCATCATGGAAAAACATTTGAGTCAACAGAACCCAGGACCATTTGTGATTTAGTTCAGTAATTTAGCAGACACTTTGATCCAAAGGAATTTAGTGAATTCTCGATACATGTCATCCAGGTTCAGGTAAGTGGACTAAGGCATGCCTGTGCCTGCGAACATAAGGGTTTGGACCTTTTCACTGGCAGTCAAACACTACCGTGAGTATTTACCAAGTATTTACCAAGCGGCCATCATGGTTCCAAACATTAGCTGGGTGGGGGGGATCTGAATGTTGAAAAACAAGGTTCATAAGAGCCAGTTCCTACCCACCTTTCACCAGGATGCAGGCCGACCCAGAGGTCTCTCCGAAGGGGTTCTTGATGGTGACCGTGTACCTCCCCAGATCGTCCAGCAAGCCGTCCCGGACCACCAGCGCCACCACGTCAGGGTCCTCGAAGACGTAGCGGTGCTTGGGTCCGTCTTTCAGCGGCTGGCCGTTCTTGGACCAGACGATGAAGGGGTCAGGGAAGGCGCTGACCCGACACTCCAGCTTGGCAGCGCTGCCCTCCAGGAGAACCACATCCCTCAGGTCCTGGAGGATCCTAGGAGGGCCCTTCTCCCGGAGCTCCTTACGGGACCTGGGATGTGGGGTGGGATGGAATTATATATGCAATGGAAAATGATGGAATGGAATGGAATGGGGTTGAATAGATTGGAATGGAAAGGAATGAAATGGAATGAAAAACAATAGATTGGAATAGAATAAGAACAGAAAATAAAGAAATAGTTATCACTATATATTAACAATTTACTGCCCTTTATGTCTAGTGACGACACTCATGAACCACAAGGAAAAGAAGCCTAAAAACAAAGTAATGGAACAAAAAGAAGCTAGGCCAGAATTCAAGACATGACAGTAATTCTGCTGTTTTTCCATTTAACACTAGCTACCCTTTTCACTTGAGCTCAGCCAAAGCCTTCTCTCCACTGTACCTGTGACCGCGGTACGAGGCCTGGATGCGAATAGCGGCTTCTTGGATCTGAGGATCGTTGATGTTCAGAGTAAACCCTGGAGGTGGTACCGATTTGGCCTTGGACATCTGGGACAGTGATAGCAAATACAAGTTTAAACCGGATCACCTATCACACTAACTGCACTTGCATTGTAGCTTGTAGTCACTCAGGCCGCTTTAAACTATGAAATGAAAAAGGACTTTTTGACTTAAGGTAGTTCCACGATGTCATTATAAACATACCTTCCTCTACTCCAAAAAAAGGTTTTGATGTGGTTTTCTTACATTATGATTTCAATATTTTTTATATTATCCAATCGAAAATACTTCCCCTCCCTACCTCTGCCCCAGCAGTTATATCCAACTACAACACTATACCCAATGTTAAGTTGAATCTTTAGCTTACCTTGGAGCTCCACTTCAGATCCCACTCTGGTCAGTTGACCCTGGTCGTGAGCAGGCTTTATATCTTAGGGTACTTCAGGGTCTTTGGGGCCCCTGAAAGGCTCAATCAGAATACGGTGGTTGTCTTTATTTAGACGTTGACATCGGTAAAAATTTGGTTTGGCCTCAGCTGATTTAAGATGGGCAGCAAATGGTCCGACCAGAGAACCGTTTCTCATCCATATATAGTCCGCACATGAAATACTCCAGAGAAGTGGTTAATGGTTTAATAAGCTGTCATTTGGAGGACTGAACGGGGAAGCAGTTGACATGGAAAGTGGCCCCAGGGGGCGCCAAATACGCAAAGACATGCACGGACACACACAGGACTTCTACAATGATGTGGGTATGATCTTAGCTGGACTGGGACCAGTCGGCCATGATTAGGACTAGTATGAAATCATCGACTACCACTCCGAATCATGATTGTAGCTGGTCTGGGACAAGTCAGCCATGATCAGGAGTAGTATTAGGTCATCGACTACCACTCCAACAGAAATGAATAAAAATCAACATTGTCTAATCTATTAGTTGCATTGAACACATTTTGCTATACACTTTTGCTATATGTATTTTAATGATTTTCCTTTCAATGTTTTCCTGCCCAGCACTCTGTGTTTGAAGGATGCAGTATAAGATAAACTTGCATTGCCTTTCTATGACGATGCAAAATTGCAGGATATTATTAAGCTATTAAGCTATTTCTGTGAGCTGTGTACAGCACAGCTCGCATAAATATATTGTCTATTTATAAGCACACAGCATTTGTCTCCAAAGCAAAACAAAAGAACATGCCAAGGACCAGACATATGTGTGTACTCCATGTGCTTTTTATTGGGCAAAGTGTGACAGCTGTCATGCTTACTACATGCCAGAGCTCCACAGCTTCACCAAAAAGAAGGAAGTCAAATCGAGGCCAAATGCAATCACTCAATAAATAAACAAACAAATGCAAACACTAAGATCTGATCTATGATCTGAAACAGGGAAACCGATAATCTTCATTAACTTAGGAAACTATATAATTTTATTTATTTGGGAAGGGGGTCTGATATCAATCACTTGAGGCACTGCAATACATTCCATGAAATATATTATAGGATTTACAAAATGTAGAGCTTCTCTCAATCATATCATTTTTGGCATCTGGAAGCCCTGTTATCAGGTTGTATCAAAATTCCTGTCACATTACCAAGAAACTAAATTCATAGGACGGTAGGGCAGTCTCACTGATATTACACCACAATGTATTTTCGTTGTCTGGGGCGTAGAGGACCTGTACTGTACTACATTCAATTAAAAGCCACATCGTTTTTTAAAAGGAGACGATGGCAGTGACAAATGCACCAAAGCACTAAAATTATTATACATTATTTCAACATTTAACATCAGCCAGCTTGAAGTTTAAAAATAAATTGAACTAAAATGGGCCAAATATTTTAGCAAAATTATATCTCTAATTTAAATGGGTTTTCTTTTCCATTAAAATGTAAACATGTAACACCAAAAAGGTTTCACATGCCGATAATAGATTTTTTTTCCTCTTGCATGACAAAGGTATTTTAAAAACAACCATAGAATGTATCTACACTATCTTTCAGTTATTTTAAAACTGGTTTAATTTATGTTCTTTTGATTATTTAAATGTAACTACAAAGTAGTTATAATTCTTCTTTAAAAAAAGGTTAGTATCGTGACAAAAATACAACCTACAATCGAAATCTCTCAGCCCTAACATTGGAAAATGGTCCAATTATAACTGATGCTTACACATTAAGGGCACTTGGGAGCTACCCTAAAACCACTCATACTTAAAGACATCTGGAGCACTTTGTCACTTTTAAAAATCCGTAATCAACTGACAGATCATTTGTTGCGTTAGATGAATTAATATCTTAATTGTTCCGTTGTCGTGTAGTTTACTAGAAACAGTCCGAAATCGTCTAAAACAACCAATTGATAATGGTGTAGAATGCTTATAACGATTGTATGTCCTGTTGTTTTACACTGTATTTTACAGCCAGGATCTGAGAAAACAGGATAAAAAAATGTGTCTAATAAAAGAAGTACTTCTTTCCCTGGACGTTTTCATTCTAACATTTTTGCATCGATCAAAAGCTTTGTTTTTAACGGCTAGCCCTTGTTAATATCATCGCCACGCTGTGTAAATCTTGTGAGGTACTTATTTGGAAAATCCTACAAACTGGCATATGCTCCATGAGAACAAAGATTACGGCAACGTGATTGACAGTGCTGTTCATGTCCCATGCAATCCCTGTTAAATACAACGTTTCCCTTGAGTGCAAAAAGTGTTCAAAACAACTCGTCATTTAAGCCTTGTAAATGGGCCCTAGATTTTGTTCACACTAAAAATATTTATACAATAAATATTTCCATACTGACGTTTTCTTATGACTTCTTGGATAGCGCTTGTGTAAAAAGTACACTAAGATAATACATTTCTAACCAAAGTTTGATTGAACAAACTCAAACCAATGCAACTTGTACCGAATGAATGTTATGCTACTTTTCTGAGAGGAACTAATGCGTATAATCTTCACAACATCTTAACCCCAGGCCTAACTTTAAGCTCTAGTGTCCTAGGTGTAATTTTAAACCTTTGACGTAGTTCCACAGGCTTAAAATAATATATATTCCAAAAGGTTGATTTTAAAACTGCATACCAAAAAGGGATGCGATGGTTCCTGTTGAAAATGTCTAAAAAGGGCATAGGTACAAACGTTGAGGTACTAGCATAAGAACTTGAATGAAGATTAAAGTACTCGTTCATGAAATGTTTTTTTTTTTTGTCAATCTAACTGGTATCATCATACTACTTTTGCTTAAACCTGGTTGATTCTTTTCTTTCCCCAAATGACTTTGGCCTTCCAGAAAACACTTCAACAAGTCAGTTTTTCTAAGCAACCAAAGTTCTTGTGTCTTGTATGTATCGGCGTGTCCTTTACCCACAGAGCCAGTTCTTGGCCCCACCAACGACGGTACCTGCAACACTTTGCTCTCCAACGAGCTAGGTCTATCCTTTGCTCTGAACAACAACACCCTAAGCCCCGCCAGCTAGCTTAGGCTAGACTAGGCTAGGCCAGGAGCCTGTCGCCCTGGCTAGGTGACGGGGGTGGTGGGAACCGCGGTCATCATAGTAGTAGCGCTGGGTGGTTGCACGTTGGGGCTGGGAGGTCCGGTCGAGGAGTAGGACCGCAGAAGGACCTTGTGCTTGGTGGCCCCTTCCGCTCGCCTCCTCTGCTGCTCCGCCAGGAACTCCTTGAGGCGTGTGGTGGTGAAGGTGAGGGTCTGTCTGCGCAGCCGCATCAGGTAGGCGTCCTGCAGCCACGAGTTGCCAAAGCAGTCCTTGATGGACGGACGGGCCCTGGGGGTTAACACGGGTTTTACTTTATGGGCGGGAAATCAGGGCTTATGGTGAAGTTGACCAAACTTTGAAAATGATTTGGATATATATGGTGAATGCCTTTATCCAATGCCTCTTTCCAATACTGTCAGTGCATTCATTTGTTACCATGTGTGGCCCCCAGTGGGAATGGAACCTCTAACCCTGTCAGCGTTAATGCCATGCTCAGCCAATTGAGCTAGGTAGGACCATTGAGTTGGACAGGACTTTAAATCTTAAACTGCAACAAATTCAGTTAAAATGTGGCAAACGAAAGCGTTGTTATTTGGAGTATTATTCTGTGTGACTGCAGGCCAGCTCACCAGGGGTAGCTACAGATGATCTTCTTGAGGAATAGAGAGGCACTTTGGGACACATTCTGGTAAAGTTTGGAGAGGTCAAACTTGGCCGCCAGAATCCTGGCCTCCGTCTCCTGGGGGTCATTCTCCATGAAAGGTGACCTTCCGCTCAACCTTTGAAGAACCACACAGAGAGAGAGTAGGAATCGCAGAAAGGTATATGAAAGAAACAAGGCACTGGCACGATAGAATATAGCATAATATATCATTATCTTTTGGCCTCTTCTCAGTAATGAGACAACAAATTGGTATTTAGTACATACTAATTATTCCATTTCACAAATCAAATAAATGCAAAGGAAACCAACACTAGGAGTTGTATCAGTTATACTCAATAAAAAAATATTGCTGATAAGATAATTGCCTCTCCCCAACACTTACACAGGCGTTCGGCCAAAAGAAAGAGACTAAAACGTAATACTGAATACTCCTTTAACCCAACTCCTCTTTTGCATTTAAAAATAAAAACCATGGCAAGACACTGCTATTTGCAGAGATCTGACGGGGGTGGAGAACCCAGAGATCTCCAGAACTCACATGATGAAAGTCAACACGCCCACACTCCAGATGTCTGCCGGAGGACCTACCACATCCCCCTTCACCATCTCTGGAGCTAGAGGGAGGGAGAGTGGGAGGAAGGGAGGAAGGGAGGGAGGAGAGGGCAGAGGGAGGAGAAGGTCGGGAGAGAGGGTGGGGTGAGGGAGAGAGAGGGGGGAGGATAGGGAGGAGGGAGGAGAGGGAGGGAGAGAGGTAGGGAGGATTGGAGGAAGAGGGAGAGGGAGGGAGCATGGGAGGATGGAGGGGAGGAGAGGGAGGGAGGAAGGGAGGGAGTAGAGGGAGGAGAGGGTGGATGGGAGGAAGGAGGGAAGAGAGGGGTGGGAGGGAGGAGGGGGGAGGGAGGGTGAGAGGAGAATATAGGACAAAAGGAGGGAGTAAGGAAGAGAGGGCGGGACAAAGGGAATGAGTAGGGAAGAGAGGCAGGGAGGAGGGATGGGGTGAGATAGTGGGAGGGAGGGAGGAGAAAAGGGGTGGGAGGGAGGGAGGAGGGGGAGGGTGGGAGGAGAGGGTAGGACAAAAGGAGGGAGTAAGGAAGAGAGGATGGGACACAGGGAATGAGTAGGGAACAGAGGCAGGGAGGAGGGATGGGGTGAGATAGTGGGAGGGAGGACAAAAGGGGTGGGAGGGAGGAGGGGGAGGGGGGAGGGAGGGTGGGAGGAGAGGGTAGGACAAAATGAGGGAGTAAGGAAGAGAGGGTGGGAGGAGAGGGTAGGACAAAATGAGGGAGTAAGGAAGAGAGGATGGGACACAGGGAATGAGTAGGGAAGAGAGGCATGGAGGAGGGATGGGGTGAGATAGTAGGAGGGAGGGAGGAGAAAAGGGGTGGGAGGCAGCGAGGAGGGAGGTTGAGTCAGAACGCAAACCAGTATTTTCAGGAACCAACCTTTTTTTGTTTACCTTAAAGGCAGTACATGTGTGTAATGTCCACCAGAGCCACTAAGCGTATTTCACGATGACATCCATGTTACCAAATAGAATGTCACAAAATTTGATTTGACAAATAAAATATAAAAACAGGGATAGCAATTATATATATATATATATATATATATATATATATATATATATATCTATTCGTAAGGGAGTGCTGAGTCACTTGCTATTTGTTTCCCGACGCTGACCCACAAACAGATCTACCATATATATAATTATATTATAACTGCTGAGCTGTAACATATGTCAGACACACTGCGTGTGTTATGCCCTAAAATATAGTTATGGATTCATAACACTTACCTGAAAAACAAGAAACAAATAAATACTTGACTAGCACATTTCGGTTTAAGAATATAATTGTATGTAACTGTTTATTGCGTCTTCTGATGTTTGTATCGTATTTCTATAAAACACTAATACTTACTACAATATTTACTTTGTTATAATGAATTGGCCCTTTAAGAACAGAAGGGAAGAAAAGAGGAAGAAGCTACACTCCAATTGAAAAGCTGTGTGTTCGTGGTAAACCTCCTGAATGAGAGAAGCTTGCGAGTAAACTAAATCAACAAATGCTTGTTTACGGACAAATTCTATTCTGTCTTTTTTGTTGTAATTTTCTATCCTGGTGATGATAGCGTTTATTTAATCAACAAAAGCCTAAGTAAGACATAGAGATTGTTTGAGTTGTTTAGTGGGTTTATTTCAGTTAATACCCATTAACAGTTGTGTGTTCTATATTTGTGTACTTTTATGCCCAGCAACATACCAGAAGGAAATCCCTGAATGTGAAAACTTACATGGCAATAAAGCTATTTCAGATTCTGATTCTGATAAAAAGCTAAGATGGCAAAGTACAGCAAAACAGCAACAATGCTGAAGCCCACAAGCCCTGTCTCTTGTACAGAAGGGCTTATCATTAGCACCATTGACAACAGCTATCTTACGGTGCTACTCCGTTAAATCATGAGACACCTTACACATGTACTCCAGCGTGCCGATGGGGGGGCTGAACTGCTTGAGGAAGAGGGGGTTGAAGCTCTGGGCACTGCCGAAGTCGATGATCTTGATAACGTTCATGTAGGTGACGATGACGTTCTCCGGCTTGATGTCCAGGTGCAGGATGCGTCGCGTGTGCAGGTAGTCCAGCCCCTGCAGGATCTGAATGATGTAGGCCACCATGTCGTCCTCCGAGTAGTGGAACCTGGGACACACCGAGTTTTCATAACGTTTTTCCAGTGAATTACAAAATTTTTTTGGGGGGGGGGGGGGGTTAGGGTTCTGGTCATTAATGATCAGGTAGGATGTAGACATCTTGCTCAAGGATAGCCTACATGTTCATCCCGGATCTAGCAGTCCTACTTTGTTATGGCAGAACTTCCGGAAACCAAAAACTGCAAAGTGCAGTTTGTTCTACCGAAGAAAACAAGGATAATCTGCGTGAGTTGATGAAGCTTACAGAGGGGGATTTAAGTGTAGAAATAATAAGAAATAAGTGTATTTCTACAGTGGCCAGTCTACACGGTGTTGAATTGAAACCTTCACAGTACCTTTTTACAGTTAACTACTGTTGGCTGAGTTTGTGTAGACCAATAACACACTTACAGATCCCTGCCTCCAATTGACATGATTGGTCGAAACAAATATAAAGCGAAAGGAAGTGAAACGCCTCGTTCAACCAGATTTGAGCTCGTCTGCCATCAGACTTAAGATATAAATCGAATGTCCGATTTTTGAGACTACCTACAGGTAGACTTCAGTCATTGCGATTTGAACACAAAACCTTTTTGCTGGGGGTCAAACACCCTAACTAGACTTGCCCCCATGTGATGCATCACATTCAGGTTAGGCATCCTATCTACAGGCAGACTGTGGATAGACTCTCAGTGGAAAGGATGTGGGTTTAAAACCCAATGTCCGCAGTAACTGTAACCTGTGCACCTTGGGGTGCAGTCATCCCAGACATAGGTTGCATGTCTCAATTCTAAACAGTCATCCCAGACATAGGTTGCATGTCTCAATTCTAAACAGTCATCCCAGACATAGGTTGAATGTCTCAATTCTAAACAGTCATCCCAGACATAGGTTGCATGTCTCAATTCTAAACAGTCATCCCAGACATAGGTTGAATGTCTCAATTCTAAACAGTCATCCCAGACATAGGTTGCATGTCTCAATTCTAAACAGTCATCCCAGACATAGGTTGAATGTCTCAATTCTAAACAGTCATCCCAGACATAGGTTGCATGTCTCAATTCTAAACAGTCATCCCAGACATAGGCTGAATGTCCTCCTTGATGACCAACAGTTGGCGCGGCGACAGCCCTACCGGTCGACGAGGCTGTAGAGCAGCTCCTTGCCGCTGCAGCACTCTGCGATGAGCACCAGGTAGCGCGGCGTGACGTAGGCCTCGTGCAGGGCCATCACCTTCTCGTGGTGCAGGGACTTGAGGATGTCGTACTCCTGCAGCACCGCCTGCTTGGTGTCCGCCTCGTACGGCACGATCTTGGCCATGAACAGGTTGCCCGTGGCGTTCTCCCGGCACTCGCGGATCACCCCGAAGCGCCCCCTGTTGTGCGGTGAGAAGACAACCAAATACGTCCATCGGATTTTGCGAGAAAATTGATTGCTTCTTTGTTTCGTTTTATTTACCTACAAGTTACTTATGATTCTCAATTTTATTTTTAGAAATTTGTAGCAGTTTATTTTGCTAGGTATTTTAGTTTTGCTTGGAAGAATAGTAAGTTGAAAGGGATTTTTCTATTAACCTTGAAATTCACTTTTATATGAACTTCCAAATACATTTTAAAATGAACTGTCGAATGCATTTTTAAATCAGCTCCACCATTGGCCATTCAATCCTCCATACCTGGCCTTCTCATCCATGAACGTGTAGGGTTTCTGGGGCACTCCCTGGCGAAGAGACCCATCTCCGGGCCGTCCCAGGGGCGTCCTGCGTCCCGACGGGGTGGCTCGTCCAGAGGGGGTGACCCTGCCGGACGGGGGCCCGCGGGGGTCTCCGCCCCCCTGGGGTCCAGCCATGGGCGACAAGCTGGACACCAGCACCACGGGTGGGGATGCGACCGGGGATGCGGCAGGTGCAGCTGTGGGGGTGATGGTGATGGAGGTGGTGGGGGTGGGGGTAGGGGTGGTGGTCATGGTCGTAACCGAGGCAACGACCAGCGAGGAGGGGGGAGTGGCGCGATACATGGGCACTGAAGAGATAGGCTTCCCGATGGTGGGGGTGGGGGCGGGTGCGGATACAGTGAAGGTGGGGGGCGGCGACATTGCGTGCGCCGTATTGGCCGGGGGCGGAGCCATGTTGATGGGGCTCTTGGGTTTGGGCAGGACCGTGGGGGGCGGAGCCAGCTTGGCTTTGGGCTTACCCACGTTGATGTTGAGGGTGGTCTTGGCCTTGACTAGGGGGCCGGGCTGGACCACGGGGGCCGCAGTGACAGGCTGAGGGGCCGACGGAGGGGCAGGAGTTGGACTGGGGACAGGCGCTGGGCCGGTGGGTGTGCTGGGCGCGGGGGGCACCGCTTTAGCCGCCGACACGACGACGGTGGGAGACGGGGTTGACCTGGCGACGGGGGCGGGCGGGGCGGTGGGGGGCTTGGCCGCGGTGACAGTGGGGGCGGCGGTCTGGGAGGTGGGGGTAGCAGTGGCGGTCTGGGCGGTGGTCACCGCGGGTTTGCTCTGAGCCGGTTTGATGGGCGTCACGGTCATGGATGATGTCATCACCACGGGAGGGGTGACGGCCGGTGCCGTTTTGACCACCACGGGCGTGCTGCTGGTTTGGGCCGGCTCTGGACACGTGCAGAGAGAGACAGCGTTTATGACAGACTGTACACATCTGATGACATACAAGGAGCTCACTGATTTACAACAGAGTGCGTTGCCTGTGCAACCTTACGAACACCTTTAGAAAGGAAGGACGATCATCCCAATAAGCTGACTCATCGAGTCTACCAACTGCCTTACAATTGATTTATTATCTCATCAAAAAAATGGTTTTAGTTTTATTTTCAAAAGGTGGCGTTGTTCCCCTAAGCACTTTGTATGCCATTTTAAACAACATTCACTACATGGAGATAACGTGTGATGGATTGATTATGTCTTGAAGGAAGATGAGTACGGACCTGTTGAATCCAGACAGACTTGGTCTGACAGGTTGCTGTAGGGGCCTTGGCCCGCCTTGTTCACACACGCCACCCGGAAACGGAAGGAGACCCCTGCTGGCAGGTCCACCACGTTGTAGTAGCAGTCTGCCACCCCCGTAGCCACGATGAGCCACGAGCTTTCTCCTGGAGGAGGAGGAGGAGGAGGGGGAGGAGAGGTGACGGGGGGGGGGGGGGGGGGGGGGGCAGAGAATAGGAGGAAGAGAGGAGTGGGGAGGGGGGAGAGGAGGAGGAGTTGGATGAGGAGGAAGGAGGAGGAGGGGGGTTTGGCAGGAGGGTTGTGGGGGAGGAGGGGGCATGAGGGGTCGGGAGGAGAAGGGGGAGACAGGAGGGATGGGAGGGAAATGAGGGAGGAGAAGAGAGGAGAGGAAAAGAGGGGAAGAAAGAGAAGCAGAGGAGGATAGATGAGAGGAAGAGAGAAGAGGAGACGGGAGAGGATAGAAGAGTAGAGTAGAGAAGACAAGAGATAAACAACTTTAATGTGTATGTCACTTTTATTTTCACTGGGCAACATTCAATACCCTTACACAATACATTACAACTGAGACATGAAGCAATATAACACGGGATTGCATTCTTCTGAGAATGCAGATGTATGCACAGATAAGATTCATGTAAAATACTACTAGAGGGTGGACTCACTCTCTGCCTTCCTCTCCAGAGAGTAGGTACATGGAGCCAGGTTGTCTGAGGGCCTCCACACCACCAGAGCTGTGTCCTTGTATTTCTGGGGGATCTCAGGAGTCCCGGGGCGGTTGGGAAGGCCTGCGACATAGAGGTCATCAAAGAGTTAGAGAGGAAATACAGCAGGAGCACACTGGATGGACCTATGAAATGACTCCAGCAGAACTTAAGAGTATGGAGTATTTGTATTGAATGTAATTGCTGTGAATCACACTTAATTGATTGAGTATGTTTGTGTTACATTATACTTTGTAACAAAAATAGAAGTCGTATTTCAAACAACATTTTAATTACAGAAATGTCATCTGTAAGTCGTCGCCAATGTAAAGACAGACTACTCCTTAATGTGTTTTTCCAAGCTGAAGTAAAGGTGGAAGCCCAGCGGAACCCGGCCTCTTACGGGCCAGGGAGATGGTGCAGGAGCTGTACACCGCGCCCAGAGGGTTGGTGGCCACGCACTCGTACAGCCCCGCGTCTTTCTTGGTGGTCTGCATCATCATCAGGAGCTGCCGGCCATCGGGGCAGGAGATGAGGTTCATCCTGGCGTCGATCTCCAGCGGCTTCTTGTCTGGGGAGACATGACACCAGCTGGAGTTAGTGTCAGACGAATGTTGGGTGAACTTTTTCGTTTCTGACTTGTTTTGTCATTGTGGGTAAGGGATCATCATCTGAGATTCATAATAGTAATTATAAGACACAAATGATTAAACATGAGAATATTGCACAGTAGTATTGTTATAGTATTGTATTGTGTTATAGTGTTGTATACTTTTGACATCGGTTTTTGGATAATAATAAAATAAAATAAATAACTGTACAAATTACGTAATTATTACACTTAAATGTGTAATAGTTACACATTTACTAAATAATTCATAAACATAAATTAAACCCCTGACCTTTGACCCAGGCAATGTGGGGGTGTGGGCTTCCCGCAGGCAGGCAGCTGAGCGTGACGGGGTCTCCCTCTAGCAGCACATGGTCTCTCAGCTTGATGTGGAACACTGGAGCAAAGTCTAGCACAGGAAGTAAACATATGACTTAGAGAGAGTCATAGCATGTAGATGGGGAATGGTTAGCATGTCGGTCATGTAAGAACACTCTGATATCAGCCCTGCACTGTTTATTTAAGGCGGTGGAAAAAGAAGCAAACATTTATAAAAAATATGACCCACACACAGAAATAATCAAGAAATCTCGATACCATAGTGTGAACTCTAATAGGATTGAGCAGAACAGTTTGCATATAGCATATGTAATTCAAATGATTTAAGTTGTCGTCACATTATTAATTCAGACCCATATTAAAGTAACACTTGCGTACCGGAGGCCAGCTTGGAGTACTGGCGTGTCCGTAGACCACTACTGTCTCTGGTGATGGTGGTGGGAATGTCAGGCTGTGAAACGGTCTTGTCCCGCTTGCCTCTGGTCAGGCCCCAGCGATCCCAGCGTGACCTGCGCTCAACCTCTCCAACTGAAACCCAGTTAAATCCCACATAAAATAAAGAAGGATTCACAGATAAAAGGTATCTGTGTTGATAGGTAAATGTTGGTCAAAAAGGCATTTTGGTGAGCTTATGACTACAGAATAACGTTATGACGATAAACGTAATTTCTATTTTTTAGAACTAATACAAATCTTGTGAAGTTAAGTTGAGAAGATGTTGAGAACATGGTTTCATCCTACCCTTGGACGTTTCCGACTTGAGGCTGGACATGGAGTCCAGGGACTCTGAAGAGGCTCCGTTACTGGTCTGAGCTGCCAGCTGGTTCGAAGGCACCACCACACTCTTGACGCCACGATTTTCTGAGGCTGCACGGCGAAGCATCGAAAAGATGGGCGCTCGCTTTTGCTCCTTCTCGTCCGAAACCTTCCGTTCCTCAGAAAAGCTGCGGATCCTGGTGGAGATGCCGGCCACCGTCGATTCGATCTTCCTGCGCATCGCCAGGACCGGGGACTCTTGGGGTTTCTTCCCCTCCTTGTCCTCTGGCCCGGGCTGCACATCTTCAGCTCCACCATCCATCCTCGACATCTCAACCTCCTTCTTCTCCTGAGAACCCTTTCGTCCCAGAGTCCACGACAGTCGGTGCTTAGAAGCGGCTTGTTCTTCTTCTTTGGCCGTTTCTTCCTTGCGTTCGGCTGAAGGCGTCCTCTTCAGACGCATAGAGAGCCTCCTCATGAAGCCCTGGTCCTTCTGAGCTTCACGGAGGTCCAGGACAGACTTGGACTTTTCCTCAAGTCTCCTTGAGGCAAATTCCAAAGGCGCACCGATCGGACCCGGGCGGTATATGTCTTCCCCGGTCTCCGTGGCGTCTGGGGACACCGCTTGCTGTTTGTCGTCATTCTTTGATCGAGTCAGAAATTTAAAGCTTCTCGTCAGTGACGACTCACGCTTTTTGAAGCGCGCTTCGAAGACTTCTTCAGATGTTATATCTTGGAAGTCACGTCCGGCATTCAGTTCACGGGTCAGAGACTGTGAGACCGCCCGTGGTGGGCTTGGTTCTTTGGCGATCAGTTCGGGCGATGCAACTCGCGAATAGACAGCGGGGTGTTCACTGGATGAAACAATGATTGGCTTTGAGCGACCAGGGAAGGCATAGGGTATTTCAGCAGGGGTAGGTGCTTGTGATGGTGTAGGTGTAGGTACAGGTGAAGGAGGAGACAGGGCAGTAGCAGCCGGTGCCTTAGTAGTTTGGGTTGACGTTGGGACTGTTGATGACCCTTGAGCAGCTTTTGGAGCAGAGGGGCTTGATGAAGATGACACACTTTCGGGTTGGATTGCGGGTACCATGATGGTCTGCATAATGCTAGCATACGCTGACCTCCTTCCGTCTGGAAGAACAACCACAGCAGGAGGTGTAGGTGCTGGAAGTGGGGCAGCAACACTTCTGGGAACCCTTGAATAGTCATGTGTAGGTGTCACCATAACTGAGTTTGTGGTGATGATCATATCAGAAGATTCACCAGGCATATTCCCTTCATTTTCTTCTTCTTCCATTTCTACATTTCCTTTGTCCTTCTCCTCGGGAACATTAACAGTCTTCTTCTCCACTTCCTCCATTATCTCTTCTTTTTCTTCTTCCATTTCCTCTTCTATCACAGAGCTTTGAGCCATGGGAGGAGGAGGAGGAGGTGTAGGTTCCCTCTGGCCTGTGTACTCTGTTTCCATCATCTGGTCTTCTGATATGCTCATGTCCTTCTCGGAGAAACCACTCGTGCTTGATCTCTCGTCAAAATTACTATCTGTCGTCAAACCATCCATCTTCTCGCTCATAGCCTCATCCGGTTTTGCATCTCTCTCCATCAGGGACTCCTCACTCGCCATTTTCGTAGGACTCTCCCGCACAACAGACTCTGGAGTCTGCGGCCTGGGTGAAGGATTTCTAGGCGTAACCGGACGGGAATCCAGCTTCACCTGCTCGGTGAGCGAGGACATAGACATGGCCTCCTTGAGCTTCCTCTGCTCTACCTGGGCCAAGGGGATCTCCAGGGGCGCGCCGGAGCGGCGGTGCAGGGGGATGGGCTCGGCGTCACCCTGACTAAACGAAGCGCTTTTGCAGAGCAGTTTAGGCTTGGGAGCGTCCTCTCTCGGGGAGCATTCACTGGACGCCGCCCTGACCAAAGGAGGCGGCCCCAAGCGAGGGCCGCGAGAGAAGCACTCGGACGTTTCCAACGTTTCAAACAGAGGGCCCCGCAGCCCGCTCAGCTTCTTGTCGCCGGCCCCCCCGCGCAGCAGCCGCTGCCTCATGAGCTCCAGTTTCATAGCGTAGTCCTCCTGGCTCATGTTGGCGGCCCCCGGGCTCGCGCTCCTCCTCGGCAGCTCCATGGACACAGCCTTCTTGAGGACTCTCCTCCCCTCTCCTGGCGGGGTTTCCCCAGCTTGTCCTTCCTCGGGCGCGATGCGTAGCGACAGGGCGCTGTCGGCCGAGCCGCCCCGCCTGAGCTCCCCTCGTCTCCGTCCGGCGTCTGGCTTGTCCGACTCCATGCTGGAGCCCCGGCGCAGGGGCCTTCTGGACAGCTCCGACCGCTGCGGCGGCTCGGCCGGCGGCTCGTCGTCGGAGGAGCTCTTGTCGTTCTCCTGCTTGGACCTCTTGCGTGGGCGACCCTTGCTGCTGCCAGAGACTTCGACGCGGTCTTTCTCCGCAACGCCGGGTTCCAACTCCAGGGGCCGCTCTTGGGCTCGGCCGGAAGACCAGTCGGTGGAACCGTTGTGCTTCCCGTTCTCTTGCTCATTGCCCTGGATGTCGTTGAGGGAAACCCTGGAGCCGGAGAACTCCATGTGGAGCGGCATGGGAACGAAGGGCAGCTCGTCGATGTCTTCGTCGGAGTCGGAGGAGGACGATGGCAGGGGTGAGCCCTCCTTGAGGTTCCTGGGAACCGCGATGGAGATGTGACTGGTGGAGTCGTTCAACAGCTCCGGAATGGACCTCATGACCATCTTGGATTTGTAGCTGATTAGCGATCGCTGAAAGGAGACATGACATCATCAGAATACTGAACATCTAGTAATGCTCATTTATAGATCCATATATTCTAGGAAATTCTCAATGTAAGAGAAAAATAAGACATCATACCTGCCATTTTCTTCTAAATACAAACTTCTTCAGGGACTCTGTGCTCACAGCCTTTCCCTTGCCAAGTGTCTACACAACAACAACAAAAACAACAACAAGTCATTTAAATTACAACAATGAACTCCCAGTATGACAGACTTTTTTACACTCACTAGGGAAGCTCACCTTAAACCAGGGGTGTCGGAGACACTCCTGAGTATCAGGCCTCCTACAAGAAGCAAATGTAATATTTCAGTTTATTTTGAGGATGTATTACATACATTGGGGGCATAATAGTGTAGTGATCAGGGTCTTTGACTCCCAGCTAGGAGGTTCAAGGTGCGTGGCTCAATTACCACATTCTACCTGTAGGCATCCTTGAGAAAGATGCACAACCCTGTTCATTAATGACAAAATAATATATATTCAAGTTGCTTTTGGTAAAGGCATCTGTTGAATACATATTAAGCCAGAATGTATTATTTTGATTCATCTCAATAATGAAATATAGAATTAAAAAGCTTCTCCAGTAAGTTCTGTGAACGGTATTTCTAAAGTCAAATTTGACTATTTGTGCTCACAGGTGGTCTGCTACAAGTAGCTTAATGATGAAGCCCTTCGCTTCCTTGGCCTCAGCAAACATGTTCTCCTCGAAGGCCACGTTGTAGTTCCTGATGTTGAGCACCGAGCTTCGGTCGTTCTCCCCAGCGAATGGAGACACTCCCGTCAGGCTGAAAGGACATACACACACATTGCGCTCCATTCACTAACTACCAATAACGTATTTTGGCAATCAATTGTTCACAGATTATCATTGTTATTTGATTCTTAGAGTTGCTCGATCATTGCAGTTACTGAACAGCAGTACTTAAAGGTTCTGCTCTGGTTCTCTGTATGAGCCAATTTAGATTTTAGACTAATCCCGGCTCATTTCTGAGCACCTCTTCCCTGATCGGTTCGGGGAATCGATCTTGCGTGTCAATCACAGGTGTGTGAATGTAACACTTTTCAATGGCGGAGAAACATAGGGAGGGACAGAGCAGAGAGGACGAGGACATTTTTTTAATATATATATTTTCAAAAACCTTTTTTGTTTGTCTCTCTTTACAACTCTCAAATCTTGCCTACAGCACTTTTCACAGTTGCTACCATTGTTTACATCGTATGCCAGCACATGTTCATATTTGAAATTGACATTTCTCATTGACTGATTTAAATCAAATTAACTTACCACAAATATGCAATGACTCCAATGGGCCTGGAAGAAAAAAACAAATGAAATAGAGAGGAACAGTTTTATGAAGGGGGAGTTTGAAACATTCTTCAATTTGATTACCGGGGGAAACTTAAGAGCCGTACCAGATGTCGGTTGCCTTGGACACGGGAGACTGGTTGACGATTTCCGGCGCTACGAACTCTGGCGTGCCGTACTTGCAGTACTGGGCCTCGTCTGGCGTGAAGTCCAGCGCGTTGCCGAAGTCACAGAGTCGGATCTGATCGCTGTGAGTGTCTCCCATGAGGATGTTGTCGGGCTAGGAGACCAGCGGGAACAAATATTCAATGTATTGAGATTGAGCGGGTGATGAAAGCCATTTACATATGGTAAAAGAAGAAAACATTCACGTTACTCTTGGAAATGATTTGGCTATCTGACAAGATAGAGCCGCTTCACATCGCTCTCTGTCCACCCCTATTGGAATGTGTTTATTATTTATATTGATTTAAATAGTTTAAATGCTTATAATATATGACATCATATAAAGAAATATAGAGGAAATGTTACAGAGTGCAGGTTTTAATAATGTTAAACGTTTCTAATCTGTTTGACATTTATTTGTAAACAGATTAGGACTACCCTGCCTCAGACCACACATCCACATCAGTAACACACCATACCAGATATATCTGTGTCTCAAATGCGAGGAGGCTTCCTATAACCCTGATACCTATGCAGGAAGCCTCCTTGTTAAGCACTGACTTTGCATAGGTGACTATGCAAAAAAAGTCACATTGGGCGTACATCTATTTACTATGGGCTAGCTGGTTACACATGGCAGTGTAAATGTGTGTTTAGAACCAAGATGGAACCATAATAGCCGCTGGGGGAACTAGGCCCGTATGTGTAGCACCTTGATGTCCAGGTGGATGATGTTGTGATGGTGAAGGTAGTCCACTCCCTCCAGCAGCTGTCTCATACAGGAGCGCACCTGAAAGCGAAAACACATTAAAGTAGAGTGTAACCTAAAAGCTTTTCTTTAAATGACGTTTTATGTTCTATTTTAAATCACACAAAACCACTCACATCAGACTCCATGATCATTGATTTCTTGGCGAATCTGTCAAGCAGCTCCTCGTGACATCTTTATTAGATGGATTAAGGCACCGTCGCATTAGGTTATATTTGATTAGACTAGATTAGAGTGGATTAGACTAGATCAGACTACACTAGACCACACTAGATCAGTGCGGTGGATGGATTTTAGATATGCATAAATCTATATTATTACATTGTATCAAATTAATTACATTTGATTGAATTAATTGTATTATGTGATAAACATGCATGTTGTATAGTTTATATCACGTACACACACAAAAAAAACGAATAGTTAAAGGGAAAAAGAGTTGCATTTTGTTCAAAGCAAATTTGTAAAACCTGCACAATGTAAGTTTTCCCAATAGCAGCCTCTAGTGCAGGGGTCGGGAACCTATGGCTCGCGAGCCAGATGTGGCTCTTTTGTTGATTGCATATGGCTCGCAGATAAAACAAAATATTCTCACTTGTTTTAATCCATCCATCGATTTTTCACTGCGCATGTCCTGTTCAGGGCTGCAAAAGCAATTGTCCATTATTTTAATTGGATGATACTGGCCTACGTTTGCCGTTGCTGGGTAAAACAGGTAATTTTTTAATCAGTCTGAGACTGCGTCTGCTCGATCATTAGCTCAAAGCTAACCCTTCGACGAAGAAGATGGCGAAAAGAAAAAAAGACGACGAGTATCGTACATTTCAGGACGAATGGACCGAAGAATTCGCCTTTGTGGAGAGAGCGGGTTCTGCGGTGTGTCTAATTTGCAATGACAAAATTACATCGTTGAAACGGTCGAATGTAAAGCGGCACTTCGACACGCGCCACGCTACCTTTGCATCAAAATACCCTGCGGGAGACAGCAGAAAGAAAGCGTGCCAAGAGCTTCTGAGCAGGGTGCAAGCTAGCCAGCAGCAACTCCGCGTATGGACCCGGCAAGGTGACTATAATTCGGCTAGCTTTGCTGGTTCTTTAGCAATAGTGAGGAACGGAAAACCATTCACAGATGGCGAGTATGCTAAAACGTTCATGCTGGATGTAGCCAATGAACTTTTTGATGATCTTCCGAACAAAGACAAGATAATCAAACGGATACAAGACATGCCTCTGTCGGCAAGAACTGTTCATGATCGTACCATCGTGATGGCAAACAAAGTGGAGGAAACGCAAGTGAAGGACATAAATGCAGCGCCGTTCTTTTCTCTGGCTTTGGATGAGTCAACAGACGTGAGCCATTTGTCGCAGTTCAGCGTGATTGCAAGATATGCTGTTGGTGACACACTGCGCGAAGAAAGTCTTGCTGTTCTGCCATTAAAAGGGTCCACAAGAGGTGATGATTTATTCAAGTCTTTCATGGAGTTTGCTCAAGAAAAAAGTCTACCTATGGATAAACTTCTCTCAGTGTGTACTGATGGTGCTCCGTGTATGGTGGGGAAAAACAAAGGATTTGTGGCGCTTCTCCGTGAACATGAAAATAGACCCATCCTAAGTTTCCATTGCATTATACACCAGGAGGCACTTTGTGCTCAGATGTGTGACAGGCAGTTTGGCGAAGTGATGTCGCTGGTCATTCGTGTGATCAACTTTATTGTTGCCCGAGCCTTAAATGATCGCCAGTTTAAAACACTGCTGGGTGAAGTTGTAAATAACTATCCTGGTCTGCTTTTGCACAGCAATGTGCGTTGGTTGTCAAGAGGGAAGGTGCTTAGCCGTTTTGCGGCTTGCCTGAACGAAATCCGGACTTTCCTTGAAATGAAAGGCGTCGGGCATCCTGAGCTAGCCGACACCGAGTGGCTCCTCAAGTTTTACTATCTCGTAGATCTGACTGAACATCTGAACCAGCTCAACGTGAAAATGCAAGGCATTGGAAATACAGTGTTATCCCTTCAACAAGCTGTATTTGCTTTTGAAAACAAGCTGGAGCTTTTCATCACGGATCTTGAAACAGGTCGTTTACTACATTTTGAAAAACTGAGCCAATTTAAAGATGCATGCACAGCAAGTGAGCCCATTCAAAACCTTGATCTCCACCAGCTAGCTGGCTGCACATCCAGTCTCCTACAGTCCTTCAAAGCACGCTTTGGAGAATTTCGTGAGCACACTCGTCTTTTTAAGTTCATCACCCATCCAAACGAGTGTTCACTGAACACAGCCGACCTGAATTACATCCCTGGTGTCTCCGTCAGAGATTTTGAAGCAGAAGTGGCTGACCTGAAGGCCTCAGACATGTGGGTGAATAAGTTCAAGTCACTGAATGAAGATTTGGAAAGAATCACACGACAGAAAGCGGAGTTGGCGAGCAAGCACATGTGGACAGAAATGAAAAAACTCCAACCCGAAGACCAGCTGATTCTCAAAACTTGGAACGCGCTTCCTGTCACATACCACACACTGCAGCGTGTGAGTATTGCTGTATTGACCATGTTTGGATCTACGTATGCATGTGAGCAGTCATTCTCACATCTTAAAAACATCAAGTCCAACCTACGATCACGTTTAACGGATGAAAGCCTCAACGCTTGCATGAAGCTTAACCTCACCAAGTACCAACCTGACTACAAAGACATCAGCAAATCCATGCAGCACCAGAAGTCGCATTAATGGTGAGTGTTATAACAACATTATTTAAAAGAATAAATTCAGAGGCTTATTATACTGACATTTAGTTGAATTCACTTTTAAAATATATTATATGGCTCTCACTGAAATAAATTTCCAAATTTTTTGCTTTCATGGCTCTCTTAGTCAAAAAGGTTCCCGACCGCTGCTCTAGTGGCTTGAGTTGTAACTTTGTTACAGCGATATAATTGTCACAAGGTGGTGAAGGGGGGGGGGTGGGGGGTTAAAGTCAAGCAGGAAGGATACATCTCAGTGACGATGATGACGGCGTTCTTCTTCTCGAAGGCATCGTGGAAGTAGAGGATCCTCTCGTGGTCGAGTCTGGCGAGCAGGTTCATCTCCCTCAGCGCCGACGCCTTCCGCTTGGCGCGCGCGGAGATGAACTTGGCAGCGTACTCCGTCTTGCCGACCTTCAGGACCACGCGCTTCACGTAGGAGAACGCACCTCTGGCAGCGAGAGAGGCATGATGGAAGCAGTGTTAACTTGTCTAGGATATGGGCATATCTATATCCAGCATTAGCTTCACGTAGCTCCAAGAACAACCAAGTATTGCCTTAGCTTGTCTCATGTTTGATGCTTACTTCATCCTAAAAAAGCTTTAAGTCCCTACCAAATGAATATAATACAATATTTGTCTGAGGAAAAGACAATGGATGGATCATTATTCATTAAAAAATCTTTCAAAAATCATTCATCATCATCGTTTTGACAAGATTAAAGTCAAACTTACCTTCTGATTTCCTTGTGGATTTCGTAGTAATCTGTCATTCTGCGCATCTTTCGCAAAATTGTCTTTTCGTCTTCTATGGGATGCTCTTTCCTTTTGGCTGGTAAACAAAATATATTCAACATTTTCAAAAGAAATTATTTAAAAACTGCAATTTAATACCATTCTTCCACATTCTGATTAAGGGGAAATGTAACAGTTAACTAACAATTTTTGTATTTGATTCGTTTTTTGTACAATACAGTAAATACAGTATGTGGCCTAACCATCCTTAGTAGCCTGTAAGGATAATGTCGGAACAGTGTAGGCGTTTGGTGAATCACTTCCTCCGGCTATTCTGAGATATTCTTATCATGGACCAAACCTATAGCTATGACTTCTTAAATCTTCAGTTATTTAGCAGATGCTTTTATCCAAAGTGAGGGTGCAAACAATCAGAACTTACAATCAAAATTGAAGTAATTAAAAGAAAGTGCTGCACAAAGCAAGACATTTCTTTTCTAAATAAATCAGAAGAAGAGGTAAGTAGGATTATTCTTTTTTTTTTGGGTGTCTTTGTAGTAATCAAGTGCATAATAGGAAATAGGGACAAAGCAAGTTCTAAGCATAAGAGCTGAAAACAATGGTTGAGATTTTCTCAGAAGAGCGATGACATTGTAGCACCCACTCACATTGTAGCTCAGACCCCTAACCAACAAACACACATACACAGACAAACATGGACAGAGAGACACACACACACACACACACACACACACACACACACAAGTTCTTTACCTGCGTGCACCGTCAGTTCAGCCTTGCAGGTCACGGATCCCGCTAGGTTCCTGGCCGTGCACGTGTACACCCCAGAGTCCTCTTGGTGCGTGTTCAGGATCACCAGGGAACACTCGTTGTCGTCGTACACAAATGTGTAATGGCTGCTCTCGGCCAGCAGGACGTCATTCTGAAATATCAGGTCAACTTCAGTATAAATTATTTTTGTAAATCATAAGTATAACTGATATGAGTTTTTTTTAATAAATTATAGTTGTTCAATTTAAGTATTAATTACATTAGGTAAACTTTAGTATAAATTATTTATATTAAATAACCGTTTGGGTAAACGATACAAGCTAACCTTTAATATATATTATATTAAATGAACAATATTTATATTTAAATTATGATACCATTAACTAACCCCATAACCTTTATATATGTATACTACACTATACTACTACTTATACATAAATATTAGATTATTACTTGCTTTAACTTTATCTAGTCTTAACTAGAACAGCTTGCTATCATTATGTTAAACATAAGGGTTACTTCCCATGTGTTATTTCTGAACATGGGAACGAGGAATTAGAGCAGAAGGAATAACAATAAATAGTCAACAAGAAGAATAAAGTCACCTTGAACCAGAGGATGTCTGGGATTGGCTTCCCCTCCACCACCACGGCGAACCGGGGGGTTTCTCCCACGCACACGTCCAGATCCTCCATGATGGTCTCAAAGGTCGGGGCAGCTACACAAAGAAGGACAAAATAAACTGTCAAAACACTTGTTATACAGCTTGATTGGACACTTTCACAATGATAGCCTTGGGGGTACCTTTTGTCATCGAACAGAATAGAACTGAATTTAAATTGGGGATCAAACCAGGTACTTCTCAGCTGGAAGCTGAACACCGTAGCCAGCACAATATCCTGCCTTCCCACACACGTTAATGTTGTCAAAAAGCTCCAAACCTAACAACAAACCTGCATCTTTTCTACATATATGGAGGACATATTAGAACAACACTGTATTACAATTGTTTTAGTGCTTAGTTTTTTTAAAATCTAAATCAATTACTCCACCTATGTCAACCCACACACGACATCGCTAACGGGTACCGCCGCTAACGGGTACCGCCGCTAACGGGTACCGCCGCTAACGGGTACCGCCGCTAACGGGTACCGCCGCTAACGGGTAGGTCTGAGCTCACCCGCCATCTCGATGGTGAAGGTGCAGGTGTCGTTGCCGTGCTTGTTGGACGCCACAAAGGCCATCGGGCCCACGTCAGAGCTCTTCACCTTCAGCAGCCTCAGCGTGTGCTGGTCGTCGTCCGGCATCCCCATCTCGTACAGACCAGGCTTACTGGACAGAAGCACGCCCTTCCTGGTGACGGGTAGTACAGACAGACAAGAGTACATCGTATAACATTATACATATATATATATATATAGATACATATACATATACACACACATACATACACACATATATACACATATACACATACATAAACACATACACACATATATATACATATCATATATACACACTGTTTACCTGCACAGCACCACACATATGGTTTCAAAGTCAATCGGCGTCAAGTAAATAAAACTAAATATCTACAGATGAACGGAATTAATTAATTACTTAATTACTTGACCAATGGACATGAATAAAAACTAAACAAACAATTGAATTAACCCTGCGCTACGTACGTTTTACCATTAGCAGCATCTAGTGGCTTGAGTCGTAGCTACAGTTGGAGCTACAGTTGGAGCTACTAAGAGGACCAGAATACAATTATTTATAGAGAAGAATTCCATGGATGGTTAGACTCATGGATGTGTCCATGAATCAGGTATTTTTTAAAAGGCCTACGTGTTAGAATCAGAAATTCCTTCTCGTTACTGACCCCTTTGGCCGGCAAGAGAACTGCAGCCTGCTTGAGCTCGTGCATGGAGAGCACCTGAGTGTGAGCTCCGTGGGTTGAGACAGTTATATTCATAAATAAACATCATTTATGAACAGATGATGGGAGAGGACTGAGTGGATATAATGCACATAAAATGTACAAATTAGTTAGGAGAGAACAGACATTTTTGTCAATATCCTTCCTTCCTTTTTCCCGGCAAATCCAGCCTGATTCTAATATCATAGAAATCAGCCACAGGCTGTTCCACGCAACCGAGAGAGTCGGGGAAGGTCTCATTTGTATATTGAAATTGCAACCTGTTCATATATTGGCCATTTAAAGTGATTTGTGCGTGTACAAGTCCTACACGTAGTCGCTTTAGTGGAGTAAATTGCTGCAGTAGAAAAGTTACATAGTGCAGGTGCAGGCTCATAGTTCAGTAATCAATTAGGAAATTAACAGCTGAACAAACAAATTGAGAAAAATATTTTAAATAATTTAAATAATAAAGAGTTAAATAATGATTATAAACACGTTCATTGTTTAATTCAATAATTTGGATGAACGAACAAAGTAAATGAATGCAATCGCTTCATTCAAAGAAATGAATAAACATTTAGTCATTAAGAGCTGAACAAAGGAAGGAACCAACAAAAGGAATGGGACAAGGGATGAGTGAAGGAAACAAATGCTCAAGCACCTCCGCCAGATGACGACAGCGTTGACGTGGTTGAGCGTGACGGTGATGGTGACCGACTGGTTCTCCATCACAAACACCACATCTGGCTTGTCCATTATCACCGGACACTCCTGGAGGTATGGACCTGAGAAAACCGTAACATACAGTTTATCCTAAACATCTACCATTCCACTTTACATCAACATAGAGTTTAGCAGAACCTTAACCAGAAACACACTGTTTACCAGGAACATTTGCCATAAACACACTGTTTACCAGAAATTTGTACCATAAACACACTGTTTACCAGAAACCTATACCATAAACACACTGTTTACCAGAAACCTATACCATAAACACACTGTTTACCAGAAACCTATACCATAAACACACTGTTTACCAGAAATTTGTACCATAAACACACTGTTTACCAGAACCCTATAACATAAACACACTATTTACCAGACATTTTTTCCATAAACACACTGTTTACCAGAAACCTATACCATAAACACACTGTTTACCAGAAATTTGTACCATAAACACACTGTTTACCAGAAACCTATACCATAAACACACTGTTTACCAGAAACCTATACCATAAACACACTGTTTACCAGACATTTTTACCATAAACACACTGTTTACCAGAAACCTATACCATAAACTCAATGTTTACCAATGTTTACCAGAAACATTTACCATAAACACACTGTTTACCAGAACTTACAAGAAACACACTGTTTACCAGAAACCTATACAATAAACCCAATGATTACCATAAACATTCACCATAAACACACTGGTTACCAGAAAAACACTCTTTATCAGAAACCTTTACCAGAAACAAACTGTTAACTAGAAACCTTTACCAGAAAGATTTACCAGAGACCAGAGTCACAGTGACGTTTCATCTCCGTTTTTATACGACCTTGCAGTACGTAAACTTTGAATGTAATCCTTAACATAACATCATAGTACCATAATAACCCTAATATAAGTAAATAATAAAGGCATTATCCGTCGTACCTCTGTCCAGCAGCTGCAGGGGATCGGTGGCAGCAGAGGGCTTGCTGAAGGCTTTAGAGGTGATGGTGAGCACCCTGAAGATGTAGCGGACACCCTTGGAGAGGGTGGTGATGGTGTAGCTGGTCTCCTTCAGGCTGGATGCTATGATGGTCCACTGGATGGATCCCAGCGCCTGCTGCTGGATGGCGTACATCAGGGAACCCGCCTCTGGAACGCATTACGTTTACATTCAATACAACTGTATTTGTATCACGAATTTCAGAAGTAGTTTAGTGAGATTTACATAGTAAAAAATACTATAAAACTATGAATAACGTGTTGTTGTTCCTAAATTTCCCATCTGGAATAAATAAAGTACATCTTTTCTCATCTTGAAGTGCAATTTGCCTATTGAAATGCAATATAAATTCCTTTACAAGTACTGTTGTATTATTCAACAAAAATAATGCAAAACAATAAATGTAATAAATGTCTACATCGGTCAACATAGTTATTTATTAGTTATGTTCTGTGTATTTATGGCCGGTGTTAAGTGAAAGGCTGGTCAGGATGTATTCCTGTGTACCAATGGAGGGGTCCAGCCTCCTGGGCTTCCTCCAGGACAGGGTGATGGTCTTCCCAGTGATGGCCTCGACCACCGGAGCCCCCTCTGGAGGGTCAGGGAGCATGTCTGGAGAGAAGATCACAACGATTGTCAGAATCACCGATGTCATGTTTGTAATGTCTCCTTATTCGGCACAGATAGCACATACAGAGTTCAATCTGATTTTAGACAGATATAGGAATACAACAATTCCCGTTTTTTACAGTTACAGTTATTTACCCTGAATTTCAGGGTATGATATTGCACAAAGTGCAGAAGAATTTTGTAAAAGGAAATCAGATGTGGTTCACATCAGTCATTATTTGGCAGTTATTATAATCTGATCCTTTACTTACAAATAATATCAAGACACCAGACCTGACAATAGCATAGATTACCTGTGACATAGAGGTGACTGTAGCCAAGCCTAGCAGAACCTACTTTTGACGTAGCCTAGCAGATCTGACCTGTAACGTAGGCTAGCATAGCCTAGCAGATCTAACCTGTGATTTAGTCTAGCAAAGCCTAGCAGATCTTACCTGTGATGTAGCCTAGCATAGCCTTGCAGAGCTAACCAGTGGCTGTAGCCCAGCCTAGCAAAGCAGATGTTACCTGTGACGTAGAGGTGGCTGTAGCATGTTGCCTTGCCGATCTTGTTGGAGATGACGCTCTTGTAGACGCCGCCGTGGGCGTGGCACACAGAGCGTATAACCAGACTGTGGACGTCCCGGACTGCACAACAAAAGGGGAGGATCTTAACATATGTTGATCAAGTGATCTCTGATGTCATGTAAGGTGATGTAACGTAAGGCAGGGTTGCCAACTTTGACGCTTCTGGCATGTGACACCACACGCTTTCACCTTCATCCTCACACTCTCACGCTGCCCAAACTATTCTCACGCCAAAACACTGCGACAGCAACAGAGATGAACAGGAGAACGTATTATGGTCAAATCTTAATGGTTAAACCAAGCGAACGACCTTGACTGTAGCTAGTATTCGAAAACCGGGTGTTTCGTATGGTGTTTCCATGGAGCTGTCTCTTAAATTACTCCCTGATTGGTGTGCGATGCTTATCTCCATGTTGATTGGACAGCTGGTAAAGTTCACAGCCGGGAGCCATATATATATATATATATATATATATATATATATATATATATATATATATGTGTGTCGAGCTCAGTAATATGGACTTGTATTTGGTCTATGAAACTTTATCTAGAGCAAGATATTTACTACTTGGCAATTTAGCACACATTTTTATCCTAAGAGACTTACAGTGCATTTGTGATACTTTAAAGAGCAGGGAGGGGTTGAAGCATCTTTCCCATGGATGCCTACAGGTACACTGTTTGAACCCAGAACATTCCAGCCAAAAGGTTCTCGGTTCGAACCCCAAGATGTGTCACTGCTAGCAACCAAGTAGCTTTGGATAAAAACAGCTGATAAATTACTAAACATCAAATTGTTTCCTTTCCACCCCATGTGATTCACACAGGGAGGAAAGGAGACCATTTTTACTCAGGGAATTTAACAATGCACTCTACCAGAAAGTTGCGCCAAGTGGCAAATGTTCTACTCACACTGGGTCATCTTGCGGTCCTCTGTGCTGTCGATCCTCTTGCCGTTGTGGAACCAGGCGATGGTGGGGTAGGGCAGGCCGGCCACCTTGCACTTGAGCACCGCCTCCTTGCCCTCCACCACGTCCAGGTCGTACAGCGGCTTGATGAAGTCGGGCATGGTGAAGCGCTCCACCTCGTTCTCCGGCACCTCCGGCTCCTCTGGGATAGAGGGCATCTTCTCCAGCTTTGCCCTGGAGGGGGGAGGAGGAGGAGGAGGAGGAGGAGGAAGAGGAGGAGGAGGAAGAGGAGGAGGAGGAGGAAGGGGAGGAGGAGGAGACGATGATGGAGGAGACAATGAAGGTTGAGGAGAATGAGGAGACCACGATGGAGGAGGAGGAAGGGGAGGAGGAGGAGACGACGATGGAGGAGGACATGGAGGAGACGATGAAGGTGGAGGAGGATGAGGAGACCACAATGGAGAAGGAAGAAGGGGAGGAGGAGGAGACGATGATGGAGGAGACAATGATGGAGGAGGACATGGAGGAGACGATGGAGGTGGAGGGGGATGAGGAGACGATGGAGGTGGAGGGGGATGAGGAGACGACCATAGAGGAGGAGGAAGAAACGGCAATGGAGGAGGAGACGATGGAGGAGGGGATGGAGGAGGAGAAGGAGGAGACAATGGAGAAAGAGGAGGAAGAGGAGATGATGGAAGAAGAGAAGACAATGTAGGAGGAAGAGGAGACGATGGAGGAGGAAGAGGAGACGATGGAGGAGATGGAGGAGACAATGGAGGAAGATGAGACGATGGAAGAGGAGGAGGAGACGATGGAAGAGGAGGAGGAGATGATTTGAGTAGGAGATAAGGAGACAATGGAGGAGGCGGAGGAGGAGGAGATGATTGGTTATCGTGATGAGAGGAAAGGTACAGGGGAGTGGGGGAAGAGTAGAGAGATGTGAGAGAGGGGCAATCAAAGCATACAATCAATATTGCTATCATCATAACAAATTACCATTGTTGCTTGGTGTTCTGTAAAATAACATTGTGCATTCAATCGGTAATTTACACTCTCATTGTGAAGTATGCAAATTGTCCTCCATGAAACCACGAGAAAACAGTTGAATAATTATGGGTGCATTATTCATGAGATAATAGCAATTGTCTCAGCAGTTACCGACCCCATCTTAATGTAAAGACATGTATCCATCCCAGAGGGAGGAGCGAGAGCGAGCAGGGCCTTACATCTGGGAGGAGATGGCGGGCCGCGGCTCCTGGACGTAGAGCTCCGCGGAGTTCTCCGCCTCGCCCTGGCCGTTGCGCGCCGTGACAGTGTAGAATCCCTCGTCCTCATTGGTCACGTGGCAGATGATGAGGGAGTGGCGCCCGCCCTCCTGCACGATGTGCACGTCCTCGCTATCCGACAGTTGCTGGTCTACAGGTTAGAAAGGGTTCACTTTCTGTGTGTACGGCTACAAACAGGTACGGTTGCAGGTGGAGGTTTGTTTCAGTTTCAGTTCGTACAGTTGCAGACACCGGAGGATCATTTCAGTTTGAAGTTGTACTGTTACAGACACGGAAGGTTAGTTTCAGTTTCAGTAAAGTAACTTTTTTTTTTTTTATCCTTTGTTTAGACAGGTTCGTTTTAGTTTCAGTTTGCACAGCTTGGGATGTTAGTTTCCGTTTCAGTTTGTATAGATACAGACAGGGGAGGGTAGTTTCAGTTTCAGTTTGTATAGATACAGACAGGGGAGGGTAGTTTCAGATTCAGTTTGTATAGATACAGACAGGGGAGGGTAGTTTCCGTTTGTATAGATACAGACAGGGGAGGGTGGTTTCCGTTTCAGTTTGTATAGATACAGACAGGGGAGGGTAGTTTCAGTTTCAGTTTGTATAGATACAGACAGGGGAGGGTAGTTTCAGTTTGTATAGATACAGACAGGGGAGGGTAGTTTCCGTTTCAGTTTGTATAGATACAGACAGGGGAGGGTAGTTTCAGATTGTACAGAGATCGTAAAGGAACCATACTAGATGATATTACCAAAATGGCTCCAGGTGACGTTTGGAGGAGGGGTGCCGCTGACTTTACAGTCGAAGCGAGCGTTGCGACCCTCGATGACCTCCAGCACGTCAAGCTTGCGAGTGAACAGGGGATGGACCGAGGGAATGACCTTCAGCTTCCCACTGGAGGTCACCTCCTCTGAAGACAGAGAGAAAGACAGACAGACAGACAGACAGACAGACAGATAGTTAGGTAAACAGACATCAAGAAGAAAAAAAAAAACTAAAGACAGAATGTACAAATGAAAAAGTGACAGAACAAACCAAGGGCACGTTCGAAATAATCCTCGACATTCTGACTTTAAATCGGCGTTCTTTACCACTGAATTCATGGATTCAATAATTGCCAGATTAGAACTCCGGGGGTTTTCTTCATTGCCACCAACCTTTGGCCGTGCTCAACTTGCACACGTACGTGCCGCTGTCGTCCTCGTGCACGGAGTTGAGCAGCAGGCGACACTTCCGGCCGTCAAAGTGCATCTTGCAGTTGAGCAGCGCGGGCTGGATCAGCTTGTCGTTGGCCAGCCAGTCCACGTCCGTGTCCTGGGGCCCCATGACGTGGCACTCGAACAGCACCGTGTCCCCTGCCTTGGCCGTGATGTCCCGGACGGGGCGGATCACCGCCAGACCGGGCTCCACCAACGGGGCTGGGGGTGGGGCATGGAGGAAAGAGGGGCCAGTGAAACTGGTGTTCACATCAATGTGTTTAGGTTTTCATATACCATTTAGTTTTTTTCTAGTTTTTTTTTCAGAAATAAATCAATCTATTAACTGTTCAGCGAAACCAGCAATACATAATGATGATAAAAGCTAATTATATATACATATATATATATATATATCAGTCATATATATATATATATGTAAATACACATATATACTGTATATATTATTTAAATATATATAAATAATTGTATTCATTTCCCATTTTCAAATGAAAAATAACACGGGCACCATGTTTAAATTAACGTCTGGTAAAATGTATAGTTTTCATAACATTTAGCTGTATCCAATGTCTTTTCAGATTCCTTCAACACTGAATGATTTATTTTAAGTGTCAATTCTTTAAAAACGTCTAGAAGGATATTTGCATTTAATATTATCTGTGGATTGGCATTGATTGATCGTCCTTTCAATGCCTTTTCGCATTCATAAATGTCATTATTTTCCATGGGGAAAAAAAAAGTAATGTCTTAAAGAAAGCGTTAATCCATCGACTACTTGATCACAGCGGAGGTTTACCTTTGACCTCTAGCCTTCCTTCGCACTGCTTGGTCCCGTACTCGTTGATGATTTTACACGCGTACGCCCCCGTGTCCGACCGCGTCGCGGACCTGATGGTCATCTCGAAGGCGCCGTCCTCCGCCTCGCGTACCACGTGCCGCGGACCCGTTTTCACCGTCACTCTGTCCCTCAGCCTGCGAAGACCGGGAGAAATGGATTATATGTGGAACAAAAGAGCAAAGAATCACCCTCCTTTGACCTGCTCACAAACACATACGACGTCAGCCAACCTACACATGCTATGCTTCGCCAGGTCTATTCATATCCGCCTGAAGCTGCATAAGAGTAGCTGCGTTGCATAAAGACATGATAACTGTCGGAACATCTTTTTGCAACTAGAGAGCCTATGTGATTGTTTGTTTTGTATGTATGATGTTTGAAATGGCATGATGCTTCTTTGCTGAATTGCGACCTTCTGTTCAGCATCTCGTCTCAATCTGTTTCTTGTTCAGAATCTAAACAATTCTGATTACTAAATGTACTACACAGCATAGCAATTTAAGCCAGAGAAGAAGAAAGAATGATCCCATCTTCATCTTTAGACTCATGCCAGTTGGCATTAACTTCAAGGCAACATGCGCCAAAGAGAACTGACATGTATGCAGACATTCAGAAACATACAACCATGACTTAAAGGATTTAATGACATGGGAGGTGGTGCGGGGAACCTACCAATAAAGCATAGGTTTGGGTTGTCCGCTTATTCGCACGGACATGGTCACTTCCTGTCCCTCAATGACAGTCTGATCACTCATGGTTACCTGCGTGGAATGTGAGTATGGCAGTTATTTGTTGGTTTCACAGCTTCACAGTAAAAGACAGAAACAGCCTGAACACCATTGTTAAAATCTGTTCTAAGATCATAAAAATGAAACAAAGAGGTATGAATTCTTTCTACAACCATCGAAGTTGATTTGCTGTTGCTATCAGGGCATCATGTTTTACCCACCTGTAAAACGAACCTCTATTTAAAACATCCCCTCGGCAACTTTTACCTGCCTCTGTAGGTTTTCTTTTGTGTTCTTTTTTTTCTTTTAGGAAAATAATTATACTTGGACTGTCTTTTCGACCCCCTTACCAGGAATGTCGGGGGCTCCTTAAACCTGGCGTCGATGACCCTTCTGGGTCCCGGTTGGCCCGTATCCAAGCCTTCCTCCAGGGGACTGAGGTACTCCTCGTCGGACGTGATGGGGCTGCTGACGTTCCTGGGCAGCCCCAGGTTCCCCCGGGGCTCCTGGGCCGAGCCTTCCAGATACCAGGAAACGTTGTGTAATACATAGCCTAGTTTATTACAGTCTGCTTTATGATAGTTCACGGTCTACCTGTTAGACATCTTTCAGCAAGATTCACTAACTGCTACCTGCTGCTAAATGTTCTGCTAAATGACTAAATAAAATGAATACAAAATGCAATAATTCATATACTTAAAAGTAAATGTGATTTGGGTTAATGCAATGCAATGCGATTCAGTTAAATAAAGTTTTCGATTAGGTTAATTCAGTGTGTAATTCAGGGTTTTTTCTATTTCTGTTATTTCATGAAAACATGTTGGGCTTTACAATGAGTATGTAACCTGAGACCACATAACAAGAGGATTCATATCGAGTGGAACTGCTGTGCTGTAGTGGGCAATTTATAGGTTTGATTTAGCCTCTGAGTTGCTATGGCAACTCTTAGTGAGGTTGCTCAACTGCAATATATGGAAGACACATTTGCTGAGAGTAGGGGAAAAAATACATAATATAACCTTAAATGGGAGGGGGGGGGGGGGGGGGGGGGGGTGGGGCCAGGACCTGGCTTTGCAAAAAGTGGGCGGGTTCGTAACTGTGGCTAGGATAGAGCTTTGCCATGATATTGAATTCGTCCAAAACCAATCTAGATGTCAAGCACTGTGCTATGGGTTATAGTTGACAATAGAGCAATGCAATTGGATGACATACTTGTCCGTTTAACACCAATGCAGGCATGTTTCATAACTGCATAATATCGCTGTATACATAAGTAAGCACAAATTCAAATTTGGGTGCAAATATATGAAAAACACATATGTTGAATAACTGTATTCTTTTTTGGTCTATATCGGTTTAATTGAAGAAAAGAAAAGATAAATAGCCCATTTTGGACCTACGAGAGCTAGTTTTACTTTATGTGGGAACTTTAACCATAGGAGAGGGTTTCTTTCGTTTTTCCCATAAATATAATCACAAAGGTGATTTGAAAAAGCCCTTGAAAAGCAATTTAATGCTGTCCAACAAAAATAATGGTAATGGCCTTGTTGTACTCTACGGCCGTAGCCGTATGTCCATTCAACTGATTTCCTTCAAAATAATAATAATACGATTTGCTTTCCTAGAATGAATTACAGAGATGAAGTCTACTGCTAACAAAAATGGTTTCGTTTACCACCAGATCATCAACGGTTGATAAGATCTTATTAATCGTAATAACCAACTAAGTTACCTGCTTTGACGACGAGGGTGGAACTTGTGGAGACCTTGCCGACCTCGTTGACTGCGGTGACAGAGTATTTTCCTGCGTCGCTCGGTTTTGCGGACTTGATGAGGAGGCTATGTCGATCGCCCTCCACCTTCAGCACACAGTTAGCACTGCCAGCGATGACGGTGTTATCTCTTCTCCATGTAACTGAAAGAAAGGTGAACAAAAATGGAGAAATTGAAAAATAGGTTGAAAGGATCGTTATTAAAACCAGTGATTTTCAAACTGCGGGTCACAGCAGAGGAGCAAGTCCACACACTATACAATTCAAATGTCAAGAACATACATGCCTCGGCCGGTTTAATTTAATCATAGGGGAGTGAACTGAAAAGGGGGATACTGTATTGAAGAACAATATACATAGAGAAATGTTAATTATCTCCCTTTTTGAAAATGAAGTATTGCTTATTTTACTGCGTCAAATATTTGGTGGGTGCTTGGCCAAAAGTAAATCCACAGGTGGGTCACAGTAGATAATGTTGTAGTAACCCCTGGTTTAAACGACAGAGTTCATTGCCTACCTTCGGGAAGAGGGGTGCCGGCAATGACACACTTCAGGAGTACGTCCGTTCCGGAGGTTGAGACGGTGTCCTGAAGGGGACATTCACACAATGGGGCCTCCATCGGGTCCTCACCAGCAGACACATAAGAGTCATCGGAAGAATCTGTACGAGTCCTCAAATCAAGAGAAAACATTTGGGTTAGTTTTTCAAAAACGATTAATTTTTGTATGCATATCATGGTTGTCAGCTGGTTTTACAATTTGACAATGTCCAATACAATGACTAAATACAACTATAGAAAGGAGGCAAAACAGAAAGAGAGAACAAACATACAAATGAAAGAAAGAAAGAACATACATTAAAGAAAGAAAGAAAATATGTACAAATCCCAAGAAAGTTAGTAAGAACGTACTAAACAAAATAAATAAAGAATTTCCGAACGGGAAAAGAAAAGCAATTAAGAAGGAAAGAAATTAAGTACAAACAGAAGAAAGACAGAAGCTTAATATCTGACCGAGCTCAGGAGACATGGGTCGCGTTCTGCGACTCTTCGCTTTGGTCTTCTGCGCTTGTCCTCCTTTGCCGCTCTTGATCTGCGACGCCTGGTGAGTCTGTTCCGCGGGTTCGTTTTCCACCACGATGGTTGGGATGCTCGGCTTGGAGGCTGGCTTCGTGACCTCCACCTCCATCTTCTCCTCCAGTGGACTGACTGGTGGTACCACCGCTGGCTTTGCTGGTAGTTGTTGTGCTGGGAGCTCCTGCGCGATCGTAGGTCTTCTCGGCACCAGAGGACTCTCTGGCCTGTTTTCAATTCTCCGCAGGGCAACTTCTATCGGCGTCTTCCGCCCTGAAATCTCCTCCTTCGTAGACATCTGCACAGGAGCCACCGGTTGTGTGTGTGGTGGTTCTTGGACTCGAGACACCCTTTGCACTTGCGGACTTGGCGGTCTTCGTTCAACTTTACGCAATGACATGTCAACGTTTGTGCTCAGTGATTCTGCACGTAGTGCTCGAGTGGCAGCCGGCGAAGATGACCTCTGAATGATTTCTCTCACCGGACTGGCAATGTTAATTTCCCTCCTTGAACATTGCCCCGGTAGGTCTGATAACTGCATTGACTCTGGTGGGTTGCCAAGGTTCTGTGGTGACCTCGGAGAAGAACCTTGTTTACTCGGCTCGTTTTCCTTTTGCTCTTTGGCCCACTGTGCCTGTTCCCTCTCTTGGAGCTTCTGGATTACTTGTGGAGGTATGGGCTCGAGTTTCCTAAAAGGTTGCCGTTGCCTTCCCCTCGAGGTGAGTTGCTCGGTTGAGAAAGACTTCTTCATGTGGGGTTTGCCCACAAGCTTCTTGATGCGCTGGAGCTCCTCGGTGAACTTGTTCTCGATGTCCTGAACTTTCTGCGTATACCGAGGCTTGTCTTCGAGCGAGGCAGCCCTCTGTCTGAACATTGACCTCCTCTCAGCTGCATCCTCTTTCAGAGCCTCCCGCAGGTCTTCTCGGGAACTTTCTCTGGAGATCCCCAGCCGGCTTCCACCATCGTCTGAGTCAACGGACCCGTCGCGGTTGAATCCGGCCCAAGATCTTCCCGAGATGGAGCCTTCGGGAAGGTCAAGGCTGCGTCTTCTCTCCTCCAAACCTCGCACCTTCTCGAAAACCTTCGAACTTGCCCTGGTGAGCTTCGGGGAAGGTCTGGTTGCAAGTTCCTTCCGGGAGGAGTATTCGCTCACAGGGGTCTGGGGTCGGGAGTCGTGGGTGCTGCCTTGGGACATGCCGACCGATTTGGGCTGTCTGACCTTCTCTTCAAACTCCCCAGGTACCGTGTCCTGGTAGTCGGTGGGAACAGCAACCTTTTTCCTTCCACTGAAACTAATTGGCGTTGTTGAGCCAGAGCGACTTTGCATTGGAGAGGTGGAGGAACGCCTGATGATCCTTGGAGATGGGGGCGGGAGGACTTGAGGGGGAGATTGTCTTGAAAATCCAAACAAAACAATATTTAAAAGACCAGTGTTTCAACAACAATTTACCTGCTTATGATGAATGACTTTTGAGAATGTTTTTTGTTGATGGTGTTTGCCTACCCAGTGGCCTTAGAATAGTCTTCCTGTCCAGGTGCTGTATGGTCATCATCATTTGCAGATTTGTCCATCACTAAGTCCCATGAAAAATATTATTTAAATTAAAGACTGATATAATAATCCTTATGATATAAGTTAATATGTGTTCAAAACAGGATTTCTTTTTTCTGCCCCAAGACATGAATCAGCAAATTTAACAATAAAGACTGTTATATCACATATGCATTGAAATAAGGGAGGTGAGCCAGAATCAAATTGGTTACCTGTATACACAGGGCGTTCCTCAAAATCTCCACCCTCATCTTTGGTCTCAATCTGGTCCCCAGCTTCATCATCTGTAGTCTCAGAATCTGAAGAGCAAACAGACGAAGCATTTTCAGAACACAAATGTAAGCTGTTTGCAAATATGGAAGGACACAGATTATTTAACAATATACAAAATGAATTGAATGTGTAGAACTAGTAATTATATTAGTTTTTTTTTATATTAATAGTAATAATAGTTAATAGAAGTAAAAACAATCTCTGGAACCCACATTAACATGATATTTTACCGTGTTTGATCTCCCTGCACTAGTGGAAAAGGAAGTTTCCATAGTGGCAGCAGAAGAAGAGAAGAGAGAAAACACTGTTACCATAGGAACCAATAGGACGGAGTTGTCAGCGCTATAGGTGATTATAGGTTAAAAGTTTGGATACAATGCTATCTGTGGTGGCCAGTATACACAATGTGTGTGTATAGCCGAGGCTGTTCTCTCCCATTCAGGGAACACATGTCTGCTTTTAAGTGTAGCGGTTGTAGAGTTTCTTTTTCTCCGGTATTACAGTCTCAAAGCGCTTTTGCAGACACACAGAGCACAGGCTTTTTCATTTAAGGATTGACGAAAAATCCCAGAGAGAATTGAACCAAGGGGTTCTATATCGAGGACCCCACTTCCTCGATATAGGAGTATCGATGGGTACCGACGGGAAAATGAACATCCTAGCAGGACCCGGATGAATCCAGAACAGCGGACAGGATAGTGTAGTGCTTAGCGAGTTTGACTACCAGCAGAAAGGTGCTGGGTTTGAACCCTAATGTCCGTAGTGTACCCATCTGCATGAGCAAGATGCCTCTCCCCTACTTGATCCTTAATAAACTGTATCCGTGGTTGGACGTCTGCTAAAAAAACGAACTAGAAATGATTATCTTTTGAAAGATGACTTGTTGAATTAAGTATCATATTGCCCAGGAGGAAAACAACCATGGTCGACACAAATAAAACATGAATTAGTGGTGGTGAAGCCCAGAATAGACCTGGTTACTGAGGAATCAATACGGCAGTATAGCCTTCACCAATGTGCTTGTCTCTCTGTGGGAGGACCGGCAGGAAGTTAGCAACATAAAGCTGAAGATAACCAGTACACTTACTCATGAGGTAACAAGGATAGAGCCAGAGACAAAGAGGACGACGGCAGGATATGTGGTAACATACCATAGCATCACATCAACAAATGAGCTGAACAGAGGAGAAAAGAAAAAGCAACCGTATTGAACATGCTCAAGATTATTTGTACTTGAGGCTGGAGTGGAATACAAGTGTGTTTGTGTGTGTGTGTGTGTGTGTGTGTGTGTGTGTGTGTGTTACAATTATTAGCATTGATCAATGGTCACTTGCAGGTCCTCATTCATGTTTAGAGTCTGTTATTAATTTAAAAGCTGAAGTCTTTGGAAATAGAACAAGAATATCAACAAAATGTTGCGTAAGGGGCTTGTTGAAGCTAAAACAACGGAAGCAGTTGGTCAAATACAAATGTGAATACTATGTAGTACACCTTTATATCCATGCAGCTGGCACTGTATACTCCATAGCACCCCCTGACCCCCATTAACACCCAGACATTACCCAGCTACAGAGCTACAGTTACAAAGCTCTGCACCACACACACACACACACACACACACACACACACACACACACACACACACACACGAAAATTGTCATTTTCAAGACTCTTCAAGACCCCTAAGAGTTCATTATCAATATCATGTTCTGTATGTTCTCTTATCATTAACTGGATTCATTGGTAGATTCCAGTTGTTTTTCTCTTATCCTTTCTTTTATTTATCTATTCATATTCAAATACATTTTATTGTATATTTTGTGCGTATGAGTATAGTTTTCTGAATTTTGAGTGGCCTTGCGGTACTTTTTTGCTTTATGTTTTTTTAACACACTCTTTTTACACTCTATTTTGAGTAGAGCCATTATGACAGAATCCATTAATTAAATAGCCCTATTCTGAATCGGAAGCCCCATTCTAATTACCATAATTCGCATAAAATAGACTTTCCATCAAATATATTTTCAGTGAAGTGAACCTGGGTCTCCATTACTTACAGATGTATTAAGCGGTACCTGATTCCAATACTGGGAGAAGCCTGTTTGGCATTTCCAGTTGCAGTTCTTTGAAGCAAGCTCAGAAGTGGTGGTTTTGTGTGTGTGTGTGTATGTGTATGTGTATGTATGTATGTGTGTGTGTGTGGGTGTGTGTGTGGGTGTATGTATGTGTGTGTGTGTGTGTGTGTGTGTGTGTGTGTGTGTGTGTGGGTGTCTGTGTGTGTGTGTGTGTGTGTGTGTGGGTGTCTGTGTGTGTGTGTGTGTGTGTGTGTGTGTGTGTGTGTGTGTGTGTGTGTGTGTGTGTGTGTGTGTGTGTGTGTGTGTGTGTGAGTTCCAAAGTTTCCATCTCTAGCATTACACGGCTTAGGGAAAGGAAAGCCTGAGTTTGAATCTATGAAACCAAATCAAGTTCATCAAATTTTGCCTGCAGAACTGAGAACAGCAGTGCTTGGATTCTCTGTTGCCATCATCACTGACGTGTTTGACACTGACGTGTTTGACACTGACAGTTGTCAAAAAAATGACGCTCTTCAACTCTTGAATGACAACAAAGCATGCGTCCCGCCAGCATTACAAATCCAACAGTTTTGGAAATGCTACATATGGATGGTAAATATTGAACAACACATACCAATGGGGTCAGTAATAGCATGGCAAAGATGCTGATCATTTTACACTTACTTGCTTCTCTTTCTTTGGTCTGTATTTCTTCATTGTGGTTGGTATGTTCTCCACCATTGTAATGCATATTTGTGTCTCTGGTCTTCCATGGAGACGGAGGGTAGCCTGCTATCCCCTTATTAGACGCTTACAGTTTACACAGTACAACTGTAGCCCACTGCCTTCCAAATCAAGTCATTTGCTACTTACAGGGATTTTCTTTCATCACTTGATGTGGAAGGAATACAATAAAACGCGCTACACGCTACCATGAAATACACCACCAACAAAAAAAAAAAAGGAAAAACCTGTAAAAACCCTTACAGAACCCTCATTCCGTAATGCAGCCTGCAAGTTGCATCTGTCTCCGGGTCTCGCCAGTCGCACGCGTTGCTCATCTGTGAGGGATTCCACTAAGAGGAGAAACAGCATCGACCAGGTGGACAAACCATGATGAACACGTCGCGTTGTGCAGGAGAACAGCCCCCCCCCCCCCCCCCCCCCCCCCCCCCCCCCCCCCCCACCCCCCCACAACATAGTGTAATCCAGCTTGATATATGTCTTCGGGGATTTTTCTTTTTCCTCCCCCACTCCTTTAGTCCCAAGTGAGTATATTTCCTATTCCTTATTCCTTGCGTAACGGGGATATTCTGTGTGTGTGTGTGTGTGTGTGTGTGTGTGTGTGTGTGTGTGTGTGTGTGTGTCTGTGTGTGTGTGTGTGTGTGTGTGTGTGTGTGCGTGCGCGCGTGTGTATGTTTCTGTGCGCACGCGTGTGCGTGTGCTTGTCTGTGTGTGTGTGTGGAGGGGGGGGGGGGGGGGGGGGGGGGGCATAGAGAATCCCTGCAACCGCGACAGGAACCCCCTCACTCCTCCGCAACACCGTACAGTGTTCAGTATCCACGCAAGCGAGCAGACCGACCGGATAGTCATAGCAACCTGCTGCTATTAATTTTTTGATTAAATAAAAAAGATAATCTAATAGTCCAAATCGCTATAAAATCATCACCAACCCTCACTGGCGACCGTCGTCGAGCATAAATAAAACCTTTCTTTGGTGATGTGAAATGAACTGTGGATGCCAAAACGATACCATTTCATCATACAGGGAGGATTTTGTACGGGACATCAAACACGCACACACCTCCTTCCTATTCTCTCTCACTTTGCCCACGCCAAATCAATACGCCATACGCCGGGCAGGCTTCCAAAGACGTCTTCATTAAAACCCTAGCAGCGATGAGGCGGGCTACAGGGGATCGAACAGGTGTCGCTGCACCAGTGGTTCGTCATGCGCGACAGAAATGTCATCGGTGTCTATCGGTTTATCACGTGTGCCTTGTTGCCATACAGGCCAGTCGATCGTTTTTGTTGCTGAGTTTGGTCACCTTGCTTTGTTGATAGGCTCATCAACGATTCATGATTGTACATGGACATTCAGAAAATCATTAATATTAATGATTTTTAATTGTGTTTCATTATATTCTTCACTATAATCTATTTACATTCAGAGTTTGTAGCTATAGGCCTACCACTACTGATTACGTAAATACTAACACAATGAGAATACCCTATAGTGTTTGCCCTTTTCAGACTGGGCCATAGAAAATGTAGCCTAGCCCACCCCTGGTTTCTTCAGTGACGCCCAACCTGGGTCACCTAATGGTCCATCTAGATTACGGTGGTGGTCACATAATTAGAAAGGCTGTGTTGTTCTCGTTGTTATCTCATAATGGCACAGACATCTTCATCACTTAGGAGTTGAAGGGCTTGGTAACAGCAGATCTGTGACGGTGAGGAGACTGTAGGTTTTCAGAAGAGGAAGAACCCTGATGCAGCTGACACCAAGATTGTTTTGGACCACGATATGGCAGGACCATGAGCAGCATAATTAAAGCAAATAGAGTTGCCAGACAACAGCTGCGATGCCAAACATTTCTGTGAACGTCAGTACATGAGGGCTCTAATATTCCTTCTGTTGGTCAAACGCAGCGCCAATAGTGTTCAGAGTTCCTTTGTATATTTGCTGTCAACTTTGACGCTTTCAGGATAGTGTGGGTATGGGTGTTCTATATAGTAGTATGTAATACACAGTCTCTGAGTTCGGCCCTCCATTGCCACCACCTACAGTACTTGTCTTAAGCTCCTACATGCATGCCCACGTAATAATAATAATATTATTAATAATAATAATAATAATACTGACACTTCAATCCTCACAATTAAACATGTGATAGGATCTTGTATACTGTATATAATAATAACACTACATACAGACAAAGCCATTTAGACTATGCGGTATGAAGTTTATAATCAACCACAAATCTTATCAAATTGCTTTTAAATCAAATCATACATTGAAGCAACTCATTTGTTGTGGAAAATCTTCATTGAACTTCAGATTAGAGACAGGAATTTTATAGTCCCAATATACCCTTTTGGCAGTGGTCTTATCGGACAAACACAGGTTTCGCAGATATATTACTAAACATATGCAAGTAATATAAGTATATAAAATATATATTCATATTTTATATAAAGTATATATAATATGATTTAATATTAATAAAATATTTTTGGGTTGAAATCAGTTGAGAAATGTTAACGTTATAGTGCTTTTTATAAAGCCACAGCTCCCCCTTTTACTGTATTTGTTTACAGGCCAGTCTTGGCCTCTCAAAAATGGCGTTGTATGTTATATGTGATGTTGACGTATCATAGCAACGGGTCGAAGCGGTCAATGCGGTGTCTATGTATATATGTCTATGCATAAAGTAGCCGGACTGTAATTTGTATTAAAAACACCTGTTTTAGTCCTACTACGACATCTCTGTTAAAAAGGGTCTATATAGGGCTTGTACATTATGACATCACATTGCAATGACCGCCTCCATTTTGGAAGCACAGGAGCATAGGAATGTTTTTGGTAGTAGTGGTGTTTTTCTCATTGTTTAGTTATTAATCGTGCAATTATTAGCCATTATGTGGAGACATTGTTGTGTTTCTCATGCAAGACATGGCAAAACAACATTTTAATTAGCCTAGGTTACGGTAGAGTTACGTTTATTTAGGTATCGCCAACATGAAATCCCATGATGCATTCTGATGTACAAGTCCAATTAGCCAAATCAAGTGATGTTTGTGCTCACATTTAGCTAAAACCAAAAGCTGATGTGTTGTTGTGGCGTGCTGGTGTCGTCTGGCGGGGGGTTTCCACAGCGTGTTTCAGACTCCACCTGTTCCCTCAGATCTCTGACCCGAGCGGAGGATGACATGATGGGGAAAATATCCAAGCATTTTGGAAAGACGCCACGGCCGTCATCAGCACACACACACACACAACACACACACACACTCATCTAAAGTTCCAACTTTATCATCCCCTCCAAGGAGTGTAGTGGATTTCAGATACACGTGGGCAGCACAGTGTGGTAGAGCACACACACTGTTTCATGTAACAATAGCCCTGATATGAGCAATGACTCTAAGACTCTAGTATGGCCACATGAGTTGTGAAGACAGACAAGGCAGTATGGACTCATTTATTCACAGTGCTCGTAACAGTTGTTATGAGAATAAAGATAAAGTAATAAATGTATACAGCAAATGACAAAATAATAACACATTTATAAAATGTAACTAAAAATGAGAATTAATATTTACACTACATGTACCCGGTAATGACAAAAATCACTATCCAAGTTAGTAAAGAAAATACTTCTACCAAAAACATGTAGTTAGTCATGCTATGTGATTCGCACCCTGCCCGAATGAAAGTGACATTTGAGAACATTCTACTAGAGTCTTCACTGTAGAAATAGATGATTGTTAGTTATTTAACCACTCAGGTTTCCCCCCTCATTATGAAGCAATGGACTGCTGCTACAAGCCGAATAGAAACAACACACGATCAAACGCAGTCTCGAACATTCAAGGGTTGGAAACGGCATGATAATGCAATAATGCACTTCTCAAAACTAAAGTGGACACTTGTTACACCAAACCATAAACCATAAAATAAAATAACATAAGGAATAAAGTAATACAGCATATTGAAGCAACTAGAGTCTCAATATAACGCAGTTCAGTTAAAAGCACATGAGCAGTGTGAGGGCCATGTAACATAAGTATATCAAGTGACATGCAATGAGAATGCTCAGTGACATTTCATTTATTATGTCCGTTAAAATAAGACTTGTTAAATTGTGACACTGTCGTTTTCTGTTTTTGTTAATCCAGAGATCCCCCCCCCCCCCCCCCCCCCCCAGAAAAAAAAACTATACAGTTTAGCGCTAATATTAGCACTGATGTCTTCCTCTGTAAGAGGAGCCACTGCCCATTACCATCAGAAAAATCTAAGGCCTGGCACATTCCATAGTATAAATAACCAGCGCTAGTAGTCCACGGCAGCAGAGAGGGAGAGAGAGGGGGGAAAGAGGGACAGAAAGAGAGACCCCATTGAGTGAAGTGACAGCTGTAGAAGCAGTTGGATATAGACTGCAACACATAGGTGAAAACCGAATGTCAGAAGGACATTTTCTTTAACAATACACAGGTTTAGGTTGTTTTCTTTTTTTGCCACGGGAGGGCTAGCATTTGTTAAATCAACAAGCCTGTTGGTTGGTGGTCAGATCATCGTTGTTGAATAGAAGAGCAACGGTGTCAGTATCATTCTAGTAATGATTCCCCACAAATGAACCAGCCTAACTCAGGTTCATTGTCTCTTGGAATGTGCATTGACAATTAGTCATCTTGATTAAAAGTTACAAATGTGAAAAATTTATAACTCCTTGTGATTTTGAATACTGAGTTGTATGCAAACACACACAGACATAGGTCTCCGTGGCCAGTAGCTGTCAGTTTTACTGTATCACAATGTTATTACCTGTGGTCATTTGAATGTATGCAGCTCTTAAATATGCAGAAAACCATTTCTGATGTCAAAGAATCACCAGCATTTAGTCACGGTTTTGCTGGGCAGCCTTTTGAAATGACACTATCCCCTAAACTGATTCTATGTAACACTGGAAAACTCTGTTGACTGTTTTTAATTATAATCATCAAATCCACTGTGTTAATTAAATGGCTGTGCAACACACTGATGATTCACAGAAGCGTAGTTACACCATTACAATGTGTAAAAGAGAAGTACCGGACACACAAAAACACTTATTAAACTGAAATTGAAAGGCATGCAAGCTATCATCATATTCTTAAAACCCTGACATTTAACAATATGGTCATTTCAAAATCATGGTCCATGTTTTTCCACTTTCCTTAGATTCAGCTAAATGCATGAAAGATCCTTTAGGTTACCAAGTTGTCTGCTAGATCACAGAATGTATCTTTATTAGTTATCGGTTATGAGCAAATTCTTGACTGCTCCTTAGAGAACATTTAATCTCCATAGATGCATCTCTATTTTGTTTCAGACATTGTATAGTGTATATAACCGTATTTCTTTTTCCATTTGAACATGTAATCATGAGGGCTTTATTTTTCATCATCCAAACCGACACTCAATGCTGTCACATGAGGCAGAGCAAAACGCCAAAGTCAAGACATAACACTGCATTGCATCATCACATTTGTGCAGAGCTCATTGGCTCATCCCAGGCCTTTTTACACCGCCCTGCATGGATCTAAATAATGAGAGGTTGATGTTAAGCCTATATCATAAGTGGGGATGGCACAAATCCTGCCACTCTGCAGTCCTGTAGCATGACTCAGCAGATTCCCCTGATTGGCTGATACCCCTGGGCTCTGCTAATTAACCCAGGTGATTGTCTCTAATGAATGCTGCGAATTGCTTCCACCTGGACGTTTCCTCAATGGTATGCGGTGGCGAGTAGAACCCAAACAACCTAGCAACAGCAGCAACCAGTCTACCAATACCAGCATTGTTCAAAGGTTCATCCCCCCAATACCAGCATGCATGCCGTGAGCAATACGTCTAAACCCCTAACTGCTTCTTTATGGCCTGTATCTAAACTCATTGCAGTGAGACACACTTAAGTCACACGTCACTTTGGTAAAAGCATCTACTCAAGGTCCTAATAGTATCAATGTATGTGTAATGATGAAGTCTAGCGGTGGCAGGATATTCAAGCAATTAGGGTGTTTGACTCCCAGACGTAAGGTTCTAGGTTCGATCCCCCAATGTCCCTAGACTAGCCCCTGTAGGCCATCCTTGAGCAAGATGCCCTAACCCCCTACCTGCTCCCTAATGACCTGTATCTGAACTCACTCAGTGGCTTTGGATAAACACCTCAGCCAAAGGACTGAAATACGGACGAAGGACCTGGAACTACACATGACCGTGTGACCTCACCTTCTCCCAGATCCAAGACGGCGAGCACGGCGCTGCTGCGCGCCTCCCCCAGGTGATTGCTGGCGATGCAGGTGTAGAGGCCCGCGTCGCTGGGCTTACAGTCCCTGATCCAGAGGCCCCCGTACTCCTGGTTGTCCATGTTGAGCAGCTCGTCGTTGTGGTACCAGTACAGCGAGGGCTGGGGGTCCCCGCCCACGCTCACCTTCAGGCGGATGTCGCAGCCCGTGCCCACCGCCGCGTTCCTCATCTTGCGCAAAAACACGGGCGGCGTCGGCGAGGACTGAGGAGGGTGAGGGGCGTTCTGGTTCGTGTTGGAGCGCTTCGGTGGGACAGGGGGTTCGACCCCCCCAAAGCGCACGCCCGCCTCGTCCGCGGCGCCCCTCTTCTGGGTCGTTTGGACCTCAGCTTTCCTCATGGTTGCGGTTATCAAGATGAGATGGCCCTTACAGAGGTCCTGGACTGGGGCTGGGCCCTCCAGGCAGAATGGTCTGGAAACGGAGTGATCTCACAGGAGAAATGACTTGAGAGAAACGACTAAACTCCTAAGATGTTGCAGTCAACATGCTGCTCACATTGGTGATATTGGTTATAGTAAAGGTTTGAGATCAGATGGAGATTTGTTGAGAACCAATCACAAGCTGTGATCATTATTGAAGTAACTTTAACAGAATGTGTCGATTTGTGCTGTACTACCTCTAGTTTCCTGTCCGAATGGGTATGTAATAAAAGCTGATTATCAAGTTATTAAACAGGTTTGAGAAAGCACGGGCTCTGCTACAAATATGTATTTTTAGGGCAAGACCAAGTGGCTCAAGTTGCGTTGAAAGCTCCCTCTCCTTGCCTCTGCTAGGTGACAGTTTTCCTCTCGCCGGCCTCAGACTTCAGTCTTGTTTCCTTGGTTGGAGAACCTTGGGACTCTGGAACAGTTCTCCTTGATTATGCTCCGTTTGAAAACCTTCTTTTCCCTCTTGGCTCAGCTGTTAATGGTTGAATCAGTGCGTCCGAGGTCCTGTCACGCAAACAAGCAACGGTGGTTCTTGTTCCCCCGACCGCCTTGGCCCATAAGCTAAGCATTCCTACTCACGATAGCCCCCCACCGCCGCCACCACCACCTCAGCCAGACCAGTTCTAAGGGGGGAATGACAGAATGACAGCTGTGTGTTGATCCGTCTGCACAGTCAACCCTACCGAACCCGCCCACCTCTGCCGCCTCCAGCCAATCCCTTGTCAGCAGACCTTGTGGCACTGTGCAACACAGTTGGAGAGATTTAATTTGTAGGTCAAATGTGGTTCTAATGGTGACAGACTATTGAGGCGAATCTATGTTATATATACATATATTATGTATATATATATATATAGATCTAGATCTAGATTTATATCTATAAATATATAGATCTATATCTATAGATATACCTATATATATAGGTATGGATATAGGTATAGATCTATGTCTATATATCAATAGAGATATACCTATAGCTATGTATAGATATGAGCTATATAAGAGAAAGACACAGAGACAGAGACAGATATATGTATATATATATATATATATATATATATACATATACATACTGTAGATAACCGTGATAAGTAGGATGTTACGTCAGCAATAAAGACATCATATTTTATATGAACAAATTACAGCGATACTGTGTGCCACAGTAATCACTCTGTCCATCTGTCAGGGTTGATCACAATCACAAGGATAAAACCTCTAAGCAGGTAACAGACATACTCGGAGGGAAACATCCACTAATAGAAGATTGAACGGAGACTGGGGAACTGAAATAACATGGATCACAGGTGAGACATATTTGACAAACTATGACACACACGGAAAACAGCCAGTGCATGGGTCAGGGTCTTTCTGTCTATTTATCTTCAGGAAGTTCTGTCATTCTATCTAAACACTGTGTATCTGGATTGCTTGAGGGTCATTACAGAGGCAGATAATGAGATTATAACAAGACCAGAAAAGTAATTAAGTTATCCAATGGTTTACTATTTTACAGTATGAGGCAGACGATTTTCTTGAAAAGATTCAAGTTTTATCAATAAATGCAGAAACAGACAATATAACACAGTTAATAAGAAATAAATGTACATTCAGTTATGCAACATCTAGTTGCTTAGCAATAACCAGTACCATATTAGAACACAGGGAGGTGCTGTGGGGGAGAAAACACCCACTTATACAGGAACGAAGGGAAATTATACAAATCCATTTACAATTTACACATTTACAACTTTGTAATATCAATATCAATATCAATATCTCTCTCTCTCTATATATATATATATCAAAATTATGTTTCATGATTTTATTTCTCTTAAATTACAACTAAAATGTATAATTACAACTTTTGCTCACTCATGTCCATTTTACAGCTCACCAATAAGTGTCTGCATCTTGTTGACAGAAGGTTTGAGTTTTATCATATTATTATTATATTATTATATAATATTTTATGAAGTAATGCAAAAAACAACCGCATAGACCCGTAGAAAAGTCCGCTCTCCAAAACAAGGAAGTTGTGATGATTCAGCGTGCGTGCACATACACGCACACAGTTAGATGATCGTGGATGTCATTTCCATGGACGAAGACCTGCTCGGTCTAGACGTCGACGCGCGCTCAAGCACTCCCGTCTTTTTGATCACTTTCTCCAAACTCCCCCTGAACTTCTTGCCCACGAACGCGTACACCACTGGGTTCACGCAGCTGTGCAGCAGCCCCAGACTCTGCGTAGCGAACATGGCTCGGTCAATGGCGTTCCGGGTCGGGCATTTGTACGCCCCGATCTTCGCCCGCAGAAAAGTGTCGATGATCACCGTCACGTGGTAGGGCGTCCAACACACCAGGAAGGCGACGACTACCGCGACGATCACTTGCATAGCGCGCTGCCGCTGGAAGCCATCCTTGGTGTGCAGGAGGCGCCGCATGGTCACCCCGTAGCACAGCAACATCACAATCAACGGGAAAGCAAAGCCCAACGTGTGTCGGAGCACCCTGGTGGCCAGCCTCCACTCTTGGACGCTGCTCGGGTTGTAATGCTCGGTGCACACGGTCAGGTGCGTGCCATTGGACGAGTTGGTGGAAGGGGTGGCAGAGTTCAAAAGCCCCGGCATAGACAGCAGTCCCCCGGCGAACCACACGGCGGCGCAGACGCACCAGTTCACGAGTTTGCGGCTCACCTTGTGAGCGTCCATGGCGCGGACGATGGCCAGGTAGCGGTCAACGCTGATGCAGGCAAGGAAGAGGATGCTGACATAGAAGCTGAGCTCCTGGAGGATGCTGACGATTTTGCACATGGCGTCGCCAAACACCCAGCCCAGCGTCACGGAGGTGGCCCAGAAGGGGAGCGTCACGGCCAGGAGGATGTCGGCCACGGCAAGGTGGAGGAGGTAGAGGTCGGAGGATGAAAGGGGCTGATTGTTGAGGCAGATCACCAGCCCCACCACCAGGTTCCCAGGGATCGCCAGCAGAAAGATGAGCACATAGAAGACACTAATGCCGATCATGGCGGTGTCGGAGATGGGCGAGGAGTTGCACGGCTGAGTGACGGGGTTCAAGTCAAACTCCGTCGTGTAGTTGTATGTGAAGTTCAGCTCTTCGTAGATATCGTGAAAGTCAAGGAGTGTAACGTCTGCAAATTACAAGCAAATACAAAATTGAGGACTTTTTCAAATAAGGATCTCAACAAAAGTTGTGGGTCAGTTATGTTGACTTTCAAAAACAAAAGGGGTTCTCAACCTTTAGTAACTCAAGGCCAAATTGTGTATTGTTACGTTATGATAATGCAACAATGTATGTTTCACATCTGAATGTTTGTGACCAACCCATGTTTCCTCTGTCAAACGGTCTTTGAAGCAGTGAACTTGACATTGTAATGTTGCCGTGCTCACTAAAGAATCAACTATAAAGTTGTTTGTGGTGCTTTAACTAGGGTGGCCAAGGCGTGTTGAATGAACAGCATATCCAAAACACTTTGCAGATTCGAAAAAACACATCGCATTTACGGAAAACCCAAAGTCAAACCCCCAAGACAAATGCAAAACCCCACAAGACAAATGCAAAACCCACAACATAACGGAAGTCAACAGAGTGTTGACAATGAAACGGATAGACTATTATTGCCGGCGTACTGTTATTATATCCTAATAGGAACGTTTTTGCCTGTTTGGGGAGTTCTATTACAAATTACAATGTATTTTCCTTTGTGTGGATTCAACCTGCACTCTGACACGGTGCTGCAGTTCGTGTGCCAAGAACATCAAATTCTTGTACGATGCCGATAAGTCTGGCACAAGTGAACGATTCAAAGATGACTTATTATTGAATTAGGCTTAGGGTATCCACATTCTTTTGCAATTGAGATGTGGTATTTGCGTTTGTGTTTTTTAATTTGGAAAGCGTTTTCGATATGCATTTCATTCGACACGTCTCGGCCACCGTATCTAACAGAGTAACATATTTATTGAAACAATGAATTATATTATTTAGCCTACCATTTCATTATTTTAGTTGTATTACTAACCCAACTGAAAAATTGATTTAATTCTGACTATTAAGGCATTAATAGTCTGTGTGTGGTGTTCTGAGGCCCACCAGTGAGCTTTGGCCAGCTGTCGCAATGTTTTAATGTGTTAAGATAACTAGTGTAAAGATGTTAAGGAGCTATAGCCTCAATTATATTAGACTTTCCTTATCCCTAACATTGCAAATATTCATGTTAAAGAAGCTATGAAATATTAAGTCAACACAGTTTTCTTGTCAATGCTCGGTGAATGCAAAACACAATGCCTGAGTCTCAATTGCGAGAATGTTTCCTTAATAGGTGACAAATATAGGTGAGACAGAGTGTCCAGAGAGATAGCCTACATGAGAGATCAGGGTTCAGTATACTGGGAGAATATACCAGCTCGGCACTTATTTACCAATCACAATTGAAAAGCGCTCTTGATAGAACATTGTCTGTGGTAAGGCTATAGGCTACATACAGAAGACCTGAATGGCAACATAAAAATATTAAAAAATATATAAATGGAAAAAAGCAATGTAAAACTAAAGTTGGAATATTTCTAAGTAGGTCTATATGATGAATTCATTACAAAAAAGTCATTCAAAAAGTAGCCATATGGAGCTCGATTTCTGATGAAATACTAATTTAAAGAAAAGTGTACCCATTTCCATCTTTGTCAGTTGTTTTTGAAAAAACAAAAACGTTAATAAAAGCATAACAAGGAACATATAATAATAGTATATTGGCCTATAAAATGTGTTGATCTATTTTTTATTCTAATTGTACTGCACTTTCTGCTGTGACACCCATATTTCCCATCTGAGATTAATAAAATAGGCTTCATCTTATGTTATTATAATCATCTCAATCTAAAATCTTTACAACTTCTGCCGTATAAAAATGGAATGTCATTACATAGGATAACTGGTGAAGTGGATAGAAGAATGTAAATGCTCACCAGCCATTGTGTTGTCTTGTCTGCAGTCTGATAGTATATCCCTCAGAGACAGCAGCGCTTCTGACTATATCTCCATACTCCTCCCATCCTATGCTTGTTTCCCTGTTTGGACACAGTCCACAAAAACAGTCAGATGGCTTTTGATAATGCATTGACTTGGATACTGGATACCCATTGCATCGTAAATATGGCTAAATGGGTTCTGTAGTGGTGTAGTAGCCATATACATTTTTAATGACATACTTCTGCAAGTATGTCAGTAGGATATTGTTTACCTACATTGTTGCATTTAAAAAAAATGTTTTTCTCACATTACAAATTTTGTAGGTCCTACATTCAGCCTTGAGCCTATTTTTAATTTCTACTCATAAAACAAATTAAGTTAGGCATACTTTTAGGCTATTGTTTTCTTTCCAACCTACTGTATACACAATTTCATAATAAAAAGCCCCAGTGTTTCTATGACACATCATTGTCATAGGATGACGGAGTGACAGAAAACCATGTGATACACGTTGAATCACACGTTTCCTGTTTGTTTGTTGTGAACAGAATGAATCCACACCGGGAAGTGTCCCTCGATACACAATTATTCAACTAAATTGTGTGACTTAGTAGGCCTATCGCTTTATATATTCTAGTTTTTTAAAGGGCCTATGCATATTTACAGTAGGATAGTCAGAAAAAAACACTAAAACAAAAAAGACACAAACCAACAGTCAGTGTAAACCCCGAGTACAATGGAAATCAATGTGACCCGTTTGTTTTGAATTCTGGGAATAATAATCGGTTGGGAGGAAGTTCAGAGCTCGTGACCTGGTCTGTTGACACGCGGGGGTGCCATCACGTTTCCTGATGCACTTCTCATAAATTCTGTATCACAAGGACCACATGGTAGCATGTTGAGTTCTGCTCTGCACGGACAGGATACGTCTACCATCTTGCTATAGGTGCTTTGAAAGTTGGTGGCCAGTAGCCTATGAAGTAATGGTTACTTTTTGTCTTGCTTTCTATCATTTCAGTGACTCACAAAGTACATGTCTTTTGAGGATTGTAGTTAAATTGAGGTATTGATAGTGGTATAGTATTGATAGGCATATCCATCATCCGCTTTTATCTCATCACATAATTACCCTCAAGTTAGTCACAAGTAAATTATGTAGCTTTCCTTGTCAAATTAGTTGAAATTGAGAGTAGGCTATATTGTGTTGGCTACATGAGACACACATGTAGCCTGCCTTCATGTGTGTTTGACTTGTTAACCTTAGGGCAGTATGTGCAGGAAACATCCGAGGTGCTTGGTGTAACAGAATATGGGGCAATTGAGTGCAACTTTCACATTTTAAAGACAGTCACAGAACCAATGCCGAGGTAGTGATCAATTTCTTTTCCATGTTATTGTGATAAAAAAAAAACTACATTTCACCTTAGTTGGCATTACACTCAATTGGTTCCAATGAATAACTGGATGCTATTTTGACACAAGAACGTCTTCCTTCTGAGGCCAGTCCTAGTAAGGTGGCATAAGTAACCTTATTTTATGCTGTGTACATGCTTAATCACAGCAATGCAGACAAGAGAACCAATGTATGTATGGGTGTGTAATATATATATATCCACACAAAAAACACACTGCTAGGTCTTCATGGGCGATAGACCAGTATTAGACACAGCATACCAATGTACATTTATTTTTTTTAAATGTTACTTTCATTCAGTAAGCTCACTATTGAGCATTTCTTGAGTTTACGCACTTTACCCCATGACCCCCCCCCCCCCCCCCCCCCCCCCCAATTTTAAATACTGAAATTTGTCAGCCCTTTCGTAAGGACAGGACGATGGCAAACCATGGTCACCAGTTTAAAATAGTTTAGACTAGATTTAAAAACTACAGAAAATCCCCAAATGACTGTAAATATCTTAATTTATTTGGTAAACCTCTTTGCCAGTAATTCCCCAAATGGTCCCACTGTCATGATGGTATTCAGAATCGAGCGAAATAAAAGCCAAACACTAATGTGAAACCATTGGCCCCAATTGTCATACACCTCATACATGATGAATCACCACCTTTCGTGTTTACAGTTACTCTCACGAAGTTTGGTAAAAAACACACAAAAAAAAGAGCTTCACGAGTGCATTCAGTCCAAGTACTCATTTTCACCCACTTTAAGGCTGTTTTCCCCCCCGCCTCCGCTGAAACGTGATTTCCTGAAGTATAAATGACCGCCAGGCTTTTCCGCCATAATTTATGTGAAAACAAAAGTGCATTGAGTGTTCAAGTAAGGTGTATAGATTCATGAAACAAGACGTGGCTAGGTGTGAAAGGGCAGGTGTCGAGTGGGAACGCAACACTGGCACACAACTGGCGGTTTCCACAGCGAGTGTGTCGGTTAATGCCATGTAGTGGCATCTCCACGTCGCTCAGACGGAGCAGCGACACAAGCGCTACACTCAATACACAAGTGGCAAAAAAAATAATCTTTTTATATGTAAAAACACCTGTACTAGACGCCACTCAAAGATTCTTTTGTTCCTCGGGTGTGAGCGTCAGGTTTGGCAACAGTGTCAACTGAACAGAGAAGGAGCTAAAACTCTAGATGCTAGCTTCATCTCTTGGCACGCCGGGGGTCTCTGCCGTTGCTAATGGTAACCGAGGGCTTGGTTGCGGGCGGCGGTCCGGTGGCGGTGACCGGGGGCGGGGCTCCGTTCCCTGGCGAGCGTCCGTTGGGCCGGCCCGTGGCGCCGAAAGAGGCGTCACGCGTCGCACCGGGGGGAGGGTTGTTGTTGGCAAAAGGCTGCATGGTACCGTTACCTGGGGATAAAGGAATAAAAAAAACACGTCTCAACAACTCAATATAAAACCATCACTTAGCGGTTGGGGAACGCAGGTGAAGAGATCTCCCCTTTAGGGATGAATTAAATTGATTCACGTCTTGATAAGGCAGGCACGATTGGGGACAGTATGAAGAAATTTGTTGTTGATTAAAAGTAAAATCATACCTGGTGGTGCAGATGTACCTGAATTTTGATTGGGTGGGGAGTTTCCCCTTGGATTCTGGTCTGGTTTACCCTGTTGGTAAAACAATTAGGATATGCTATAAAATATGTATTCATTCTTTTCGGTGGATAAGTGCACGGTCACTTTAGTAATACATTTTTGGGGACATAGGCTACTCACAGACTTGTTTTGCTGGTTGGACTGAGCTTGTAGGTCTGGGTTTGGTTCACTAAAATTGGGCACTTCTGAATACACCATGCAGAACCTGGATGGGGAAAAACTTCATGTTTATTTAGCTTCAAAATAAATTATCTTTGGATTGATTCAATCTAAAATCTAATTTTGCGTCAGTTGTAAATCTAAAAATTAACCAGCATAACTACCCATTAGGGCGGTCAGGTTCTGGTCGGTTGGTCGATATGCACTTGTTTGATCAAATTCTCATTGGTCGGACAATCGCTGGTGTTCCTTTCATAAGGAGAAAAGTGCTCCTTAATCCATTATTCTCGGGGGCGGGAGGGACACATGCAGACCGATGTATTTTCTTGAGCGATAGGCTCAAGTGTGTTATAAATAAAACAACATTATGAATTTACGCCACGTAAGAGAAGTAGTTGGTGTGGCACTTTTTGTTAAAAAGGACGATAAAGTAGGCGTATCATCTAAAAACATTAGGCATAGGGATTCTTTTTCTTGTTTTCTGCGATTTGCGTTAACCTTCGTTTAATGCTCGATAGGCTTTGAGCATTAACTGATCAGAATTGACATCACGGCACCAATCGCATCACAAGCAATGGGACCACTTGTATTAAACAAGACCTAAAATCGAATCGTCCGACGTGCGTTGTCTTTCTACTACGCAACGCTTTCCGACGCGGCGCTCCATGGCCCGTCTGGTGTGCGACATGCTTTATATTGAAGTTCTGCCGTAACCGAGTGGGACTGGAACCAAGTGTGGATCTGATACTCACTGACTTACTAGAGATAATGTGCCGATTTATTTTTCCTAATCGAGATTTTCTTTGCTTGACTAAAGCCCTACTTCCCTTGCGCCTTGTGTAGCACAATGAGAAAGAAAGCCTTATGAAAAGGAGGTAGGCAGGCTACATCTCAAATTTGACTGATCATTTAATCTGCAGGACTGTGCCATTGCTTCCAAGATGCCCAAGCAACTAATTGCTCTCACTGATACTGGGATTGTGTTCAGATGTGAAGTACTTTGATAAGGATGTGTCTTGGGAATAAATGCATGAGAATAAAAACACATCTGGCAAAAGTGCCTGGATCCAATTTACACCACCAGAGTGGAGATGACCAATGTTGTAGAAGGACGATCTATTGGTTGGGTGGTTTCCTAGTCAGTCAAAAGTGTTCTGGGTTTGAACCCCAGTGTCCACTGGTTATCAGTAGGCCTCCTTGAGCAAGGGGCAAGATAGCCAACCACAACCTGTGCCTTAAATGACATGCATCGAGACATTCACATATTCAAGTCACTTTGGATAAAACTGTCTGGTAGAATGACTGGTAAGACAGATGGCGACATCAGCCTCCCTTACAACAGACTGGCAGATTACTCACTCTCCAATCTTCTGCAGATCACCTCCTCTCCCAGTGTACAACGTCAGACACCCCTTCCAAATGGACGCATACCTACAAAAACATACTTGGATTATAAATATTTAGATAAGCACAAGTGAGATTCTCCACAGACTTCTGTGGAGAATGTTTTGGTATTTTCCAAAAGTGTTAAATAAACAATTTTGGAAAATCTATACAACATTAGATCCGTAATAAATATGTAATCATCTGAAATTGACATTGGTGTCAAGTGTGACAAGGATTTACCGTCTTGTGAGCCAGATATATGCAATATATCAAATATTTTCAGTGTATGCATTAAATATTACATAACGCACCAGTAGTGAATAGTTGTAGAAATAGGTAAGTGGGGACAAGCTACCCTCTCGTGAGCCGGATGATATCGCCAGCTTGGATGAGACTGCCGAGCTCGTCCCAAACAGAGATGGCAATACTGCCGCTTTTGTCAGCCACCTTGCAGGAGCGCACTTCATGGCCATCCTTCGTCTTCGTCACTCTCCCTGTTTTTAGGTGACAAGACATTATTAGGAACAAAAGCGAAAAACGTACGCGAATGACATCAGCACGTCTCTACCATGTGTCTCGACAAGTAGTAAAATGCCACACTCCATGTACAATTTTCTTATTTCAGATTTAAATAATGTGCGATATCAAAGCATTTCAGGTTTAAATATAGTTAGTTAATGTTTTGTTCAAACATTTTTGGTATAGTTATCTTTACTTCATTTTATTAGTTTATTCTCCATTTGTTTTCTTCTTCCAACTTGAGCAGAGCAATTGTGACAAACAATTACTATCGGGATTAATAAATTACTTAAGTCTGAAATATTCTGTGACAAAGGAAACGATAACAGTGAACAATTAGTCCCTTAAAGAAACCCCATCAAACAATCTCGCGTTATCTGCACCATAAACATCGCGACACCCTAGTTTCCTCATGTTCTGCAACTTACCGATCTCCAAAACAATGAAGACGATGTTCAAATTTTTCGATCCGGGCTTGACGTCCTTTATCAAGAACAGGGCTTCGGTTGTGGGATTTGCCATCATAAAAAAAAACTAGCGTTAAAAGCAAAATCTGCTAGTTAGCACAAGGTTCCTTTCCCAGTAGTGGCAGGCTAAGGCTTTCAGCTAACTAGCCTGTTAGCCTTTGATCGACCAAGTAAAAAACGTGTATGTATATACGTTTCTAATTGTTAAATGAGCCAACTAGTACTTGGTCAAACGACAAGGGTGTGATCCAGAGAGAATAGCAGGTAGCACTGTCTAGGAGCTGAGTGCTAGTGCTGTAGCTTTGCTTCAGGACAGGCGTTTAGGACGTGTGTTTCTCAGGTTTCTCGCCATAACGTCCACTTCCTCCTCCTCTGGCAAAAGGTGATCTTACACTTCAGACAAGGTCGCAAGCAGTGAGAAAAATAAGCAATTGGTGCATTTAACCCAGTTGATATTCAACGCTACAATTATTTCTTGTTATTTAATTGCCTGTCACCTTTTGCAGAGACGTCCGAATAACTTCGCTTTGCGTGATCGCACACGAGTTAAAAGAGCTGGCATTTGAAAATAATCTTGATTAAATGCGTCCATACATGTGACTAAAATGACATTTGTAAATAACGTCGTCAAATCGTTGTCGTTTCTTTTGTGTGCCCCTGCAGGATATAGGAGCTATGCTAGCAGTCTAGCTAACTCCTCTTTGTTTAACATAAAGATCAGTGTACCCATTTCAATGTATGGACCCTAACTTCACAGCAGTAAGCGTATGTCGTGTTGAGTAAAGTCTTATAGTGATGCCTTAATCGTTTTAACAATAAACTACGCTTTTTAACTATCACATAGGTTGACACACATTTCCCCTCTGTTTTGACAATGCCCCAAACTACGTTTTCCAGTCCCGCCGATGTCTTATATAATCAGCAGACGACTCCATTCCTTTGCAAAGAAGAGGGGTGTTTACTTGTTAACAGTTTTGTTGTAAACACAGTCTATCTAAACAACACAATGCATTTTATGGACATAACCAAATACTGATATATATATATATAAAAAAAAATATATATATATAAATATACTTATAAATATGGTATTGATGCAGATGGTACAATATGGTATTGGACATGGCACTGACTCGGATTTTGAATGGAGAGTCGGTCAGGCCGGCCACGCGAGACATGATTCCCTCGTGAAGTGGTGGAGTTCATTTTATGAATATCAAACCTAAACATGTAAAACATGATTTTACATTTATTGTATATTTCTTTTTGTACTCATAGATATGAACACAATGCTTCACGGGGATTGTAGGCAAATGTGAGGACAAACGGTTGATTTCGATTGTATTTGATGTTATCGGTATTCCGCTCAATTTTGACGAATACAACTCAACGATCACATTTGTTTATCTGCACAACTGATAAATTAGTTGCGTCTATAAGAACGTTAAAGTTCAAAAATTATTCGTCACGAACAGGATTCGAACCTGTGCGGGGAAACCCCATTGGATTTCGAGTCCAACGCCTTAACCTCTCGGCCACCGTGACTGAATACAAAATATTATAGATATTTTACCATAATATACGTACGTTGATACGATGATATTTCCGTCGTGATAAATTATTATACAGAATATGCTTTTTAAAAACGGCGAGTCGTCTCATTAGTAACCCACTCATAAATATGCACATTAATAAGTGATTTTATGTTTAGTTTTTTTATTTATAGTTGGTTAGCCGCAAATTCCAGTCTGACATTTTTACACTTGGGGGAGACAAACTTCCATCACACGACTAAGATCGTTTTCAGTTTGCTAAAGAAAGCGGCACCGTGACTATAATAGTTTAACCAAATCCACAGACAACACATATCCGTAATTGTAATCATAGACTGTATAATATGTTTGTTTTTTGTTTATAAATGCATCATATCTGCATTTAATCATGTGTTAATCATCGTGTTTCTCAGGTATCGTGTTGTTGCACCATGGTGGTACATTATATCTTCCTATTGGCTACTTTTATACGTAGGCCCTAGGCCTAAAATGAACAAAAGTGGGACATAATGGAATAAAGGAGCCTAGACTATTAAGATTGGAATCAAGAATAAAATGTCCCGTTCCATACCACAAACAAGCGAAGAAGAGGAAAAATTCAAGAAAATTTTAAAATATATTGATTTATTATAGTAGGCCTAGGTTACACACAAAACCAAGAACAAGATAGGCCAGTGTGTTAATTTCAAAGTTTAAAGAATAGGACTGAAAAGATAATATAATGACTGGGAAATTTCAGTGATGGAAAAGAAAGGGTCTTTGGTTTGAGTGGTTCATCTAAAAGTATAAAACAGCCATAGGCCTGGTATACCAAAAATGCTAAAACCAGACTATGTGACAGAACAGAATAGATTCAAATATATATCTGTTCAAATGAATATAGCAAACAAGTCTTTATTGAGTCAAAAACAAACAAAATACATGCATCACCTTTTTGTGCTGTTTTATCCACAATAAAACTCCCATGGTACAACATATATGGATATGCATATGTATAGGCCTATAAGAAGGCATATCTAAAATTGAAAGAAATATAAACAATTATTTTTAGTGTTTCTCTTAGAGGTAAAGAGTGAAGCATATAGCGTGTCAACTTTTCATGTAAAACACTGTAGCATAATTACAGAAAGGCGACAACTTCCACCCCCCCCCCCCCCCCCCCCCCCCCCCCCCCCCACACACACACACATCATGCACTGTTGGAACCATGTTAGTTTTATCCATCACTCTTTAACAGACCTCATGCACCCATATTGAATTTGCATAGTTCTGACCTTATGGCAATATATTATCAAGTCAGAGAAATAAATACATAATTCTGCTTGGTATTGAAGGAATTAGTATTTATTACAATGCTATGATTAATCTAAAAAGGGACATCAAGGTATCCCCCCCCCCCCCCCCCCAACAAACCTGCCATTCAACATAAACTCCACCAGTCCCTGTCTTCTAATGTAGGCTTTTATAAATACTTTGCTACTCCACCATCTATTATCCAAGCCCCTCCCGCCAGCCCACAGACCTCAATCCACAAGCCAACTCCATCACCGTTTCTACATCAGACACCTTCCCCACCCTCCACCCCCTCCCATCCCATACCCAGTTACTCGAGCCCCAGGGCTGGTAAACAAGACCTCCATATGGACCGCATCACCCTGTCCAAAGCAAACATCTTCCCGATCCACCCAGCCCAGCCTCCCCCCTCCCCACCCAGTAAACCCGAGCCCTGTGGCTTGGAGAGAACCTCCATCTGGGGCGCAACACCTGGTTCCCAAATGCCTCCTCCTCTCCTCCTCCTGGGTCTCTAAAACCAGGCCAGGAGCAGGAGAAATAGGCTGTAGAAGATACATCCATCAAACAGAGGAATGCTCTGTTCTCTCCCTTTCTCTATCTCTCCCATCTCCATCTTTCATTCAGGCCGTCTACAACCAGGCATAATTTGTTAAATGTTAACTTTTTGTTTTTGTCAGAAAGGTTGTGATTTCTCAGGAGGTATCCAAAAGGCTAGTGGCCAGTGAAAGCTAGTGGCCAGGACCATTCAATTAATACAAATCACGTGCAATTACTCACACAAGATTGAGTCATACAGAGGAATTAAGCTTCCTTGTACATTTTCGGGCTTCTGTGGCAAAGACCCTAAATATGTGTGTGTGTGTGTGTGTGTGTGTGTGTGTGTGTGTGTGTGTTTGGGTTTCGGTGCTTATGCCTAAGATATACTGTAAGAAGCGATAAGAAATAAACATTACTCTATGCTGGTTATCTATGCGTGGAAGACAAAATATTCAAAGAACACCCCAACGATTCACATTGTAGCTTAAGATGTTCACATTGGTGTTTAGAAAAGAAGAGTCACAATACACTCACAATACGGTTGTATTAAGGAACATGTTAATGCACAGTTTACAAGTTCAGCAACGATTTGTTGACATCAACAAAATAGTTCCTAAAATGAGACGGTATTGTAATGGTAAAAGAAATAGATGTGATGTATGTTTTAGTACGGTAATTCAACTAAGAACTATTGCATGCCTAATATTCATTAATACAACCATAAAAGTGTTGACTGTGAAAGCTAGTGTTTGATAGTGTCAAAATAGTAAATATGGATTAATAATGATGATTATTTCCTGTAAACAAACAAGTAAAGAAAACCTTGAATGAAAACATATATATTTCCCTTCTACCTGTCATTGAGCATCCTATCAGTGTTTTGTGTATTTGCAGCATGCAAAAACATGGGTTTATCTTGCTATTGTTATTATTGTATTAAGAATATATTCAATACAATATAATACAATAAGATGATCATATAAATGTGTCGTCACTGAGCAAAACATTATTGAGAATTTAACCCCACCATTTTTCCATGGGTTACAAGTGTACCAAGTTGGTGTAAGTATACTTTCCCTATTAAAAACAAACTAGCTAGTTGATGTGATCCTAGATTCAACATATGTGTGGACGTGGACAGTGGACGTGTTAATGTGTTTACAGGAAATGAAGGACATTGGACATTCTGTAAACAGCTTCTGGGAAATGAAGTCCACAAAAATTCTCTAGGTCTGCTCTCTTGAAAACATGTCATTGAAACGTCCCATTCCATCTTCAACACAACCTGGCAACCAACCGACTCCACCAGCTGCGGGCATTAGTATTTATTTCTTTATTTCTTTCCAACGAACAAAGAGTCTACTTTTTCGCCTGTTAAGAGTGTTCCAGAGGCAGACCAACAGAGGAGGAGGAGGAGGAGGAAGAGGAGGAGGAGGAGGAAGATGGTTTGCCGCTCACCCCGGAGATATGGGGGTTCTGAATGGCTTGGGTTTAGTTCTGCGAGAGTGAGTTATTGTGACTGTGACACAACAAGGCCGTAAGCTTGGAGACCACCACACAGGGGGTCTAGGGAAAAACCTGCATTGGGTTGGATTGATGCTTGAAACTCATGTGTCAAGTTAGGTTATTGGCAAACAGGTTAAGAAAGAAAAAGAAAGACAGTGTTATTCCTCTCTAGACTATTTTTGTTTATAGGGGCACATCAGAAATAAGGTGGGATGATGCAAGAGTGTGAAAAGTAATACAACATAAAAAGAGTTGCCAAACATCAGTGACAATTTAGAAAGACAACTTCTAATTAAAACTAGTCAAAGCAAGCTGAAACTTTAAGATCAACAAATCAAACTGTTGATTAAGATGCCTGCTCCACGGCAACGGCTGCCACGGAATCCGCATTATGTGCAGCCACATCAGCCATGACATCCTTAGCGACATCCTTAGCGACATCTTTACCGACATCAGCCTTGACATCAGCCTTGACATCAGCCTTGACATCAGCCTTGACATCAGCCTTGACATCAGCCTTGACATCAGCCTTGACATCAGCCTTGACATCAGCCTTGACATCAGCCGTGACGTCAGTGGCCCCATTAACCACCACTTGCTGCTGCTCCTTCCCTCCCTCTTTCTCATCCTCCCCATCAACTTTGTCTTGCTCCGGAAGCGCCAAGGTGGCGGTGCGGTTGCAACTCAGGTGGGCCCCCTCCACGCTTCGGCTGTCTCCGTTGACCACATGCTCTACATTGATTCTCTTATGGGTGGATGGAGCCAGCAGAGCTTCCGCTGCCTCCCCTGCAAGGCCCTCGGCCAGGTCTTGCACCTCTGCCATGGAAGCCTCTCCGTCCATGCTGCCCAGAGCAGGGATCTCCACGTGGACCATCTCCCCAGGCGCGTCGCTGTCCTGCACGGAGATCACGGAGTCACGCACCTTCTTCACATTGAAGGTCATGGGAGACAACTTGAAGGAGGAGTTCCGGGAGGTCGGACTCTTGGGGTGGTTGGGGGTGAAGCTCTTCTTGATCTTGTCACGGCTCTCCTGGGGCACGATCTTGGTGCCGATCTGGGTCATCTTCTTCTCGATGCTCTGGCGGGAGAAGGCCTTCATCAGGCTGTCCACCTTCTTCAGGCTGGAGCGCTTCAACTTCTCCGCTCTGGACCGCTCCAGGGTGCTGGAGGTGCCCACGGCCATCGATGCCTCACACTCCAGGAAGGCGTCGTCTTCACAGGCCTGAGCATCTTCCCCTTCGTCGGAAGATAGGCTTATGGTCTGGAGGCCCTCGTCGGTGCCGAAGTTGGCGTCCACAGAGCCCGCGATAGAGGGGGCCGGCAGGACCGACTCCGCATCAAACTGGCTGGGCGGCGACTTGAGGGAGTCTTTGACAACGACGCTGGTGGGAATCTCGCTGTCTTCCTGCGTAGAACCATAAAGAAGAGCAAGGAGTGAATTTTAAATGTAGGTTTGCTTAACTTTCCAGTCTTTAAACAGCTTTGTGATTACAGCAGTATGTTCTTAAAATAAGCTAGCAAACTCATGATAATGGTTGAAAGTGGGTTGGTTAACAATATAATCGATGTTTTATGGTATGCTAATGAGGAGTCATAAATGAACACAATATATGCGGGTGTGGAACAAGCACAACCGAACCAAGCAGAGGCATTGCTACAAGGTCTGCTGTTTTCCAAATAAAGATACCAAGATGAAGCCATAAACCTTCACGCCTCTAAACCACTAACATGCTCATCTGCCCACACTGCATTGCAAACGTTCATCCGTTATAGATTGAGGCTGGTTGATGTTCCACAGGAGTCAAGGGAAACCAGTCTCTGCACGCCCAACCCCATTTTCTCCTTGAGATATCTGAAGAATTCCACTTGCTTCTTTGCAGGACTCTACTGCCTGTGCGGACGTTCAACCATTTATGAACATGTTTAAGACCTATAGAGTAAGAAGGAAGAAAAGTTTGAGATTGAGTACACTAAATTAGGTAAATATTGACGATATTTGTCTTCCTTCCTATGTTTCATTCTCTCCCTTCTCTTTACCTACAGTATCTGTGCACAAATAAGCATTCATGTATCAGAGGCTAGGCTATATGTAGCAAGCATTTATCATGTATTTAAGTACCATGTACATTTAAGTATGGGGTTCCACTCAGCTATTGGCTTTGACAAATTAGACACTTCCGGATATGTAATTGTGTAGTTACTGTTGCAAATTCTTGTCATATGTGTCAGGTAAGAATCTTTAGCATCATGGTACACATGCAGTCCATGGAATGCATGGCAGCTGAGAATGAAAGAACGCTTGTAGCAATAGACAAATGCCACGAGTAACATAAAGCTTTATTCCATAACTTGTCAACTGTGCATATGTACTGGCTCACCCAGACTGGCTGGAACAACTAACCCCCAAGGATGCTGACAGATAAAACGTATCCTGTAGATGAATGCTTTAGTTATAACATGTCAGAATGCTATGCCACGATGTGAACCCTCCACATTATCAGTGAAAATATACAGAGCTGGCGAAAAACAATCCAGTGCAGCCGAAGTAAGGACGGCCATAATTTACACCAAATAGATACAGAATGCAGCCATGGAGCAAAGCTATGCAGATGCTTATAGCTTTTACCATCTTCTTCTAGACTAACTGATAACTGGGGCCTTGACCAAAACGATTGGGTTGATATTTAAAGGTGTGTATATTTTTGGCGTTTACTATTATATCTGTCTGCGTGTTCTCACAGTTAGATTTGCAACGGTATGATAAATGCTTCACAGTTTAGAGTGAAATATGTAATTACAGCCTTGGGATTGCTGTCAAAGTATAACCTTCATTGTTAATTGCTGATTTGATTAGACAAAAAGTTTGAAATAATGGTTGATACACTGTATTTAATATTCTTCTTTAACCTTATATGAATCTAAGGGGACATTACTTATGGGTACTGTAGTGTTTCAAAGGATATATATACAAGTCCAGGTTGTAATACTATCTACAATGCACTAAGGGCGCTGTTGTGCCCTGAAGGTGGCAATGCACTGGGTGTGACTGAAGCTATTCAAGCAGCTGTAAATCTAAGAGGACAGCAGGCAAACCTCAGGGCAAAATTCTAGTTTCAACAAGAACCTTCGTCTGGAGTTGCATTTAGTATTTTCTTCCCATCGTCTCCAGCTAGGCCTGAACCAGGTGTAGTCACCCTGGGCACTCTCTCTGAAACAGACCCCCAGTATTTGAAGCGAATATGAATGGTGAAAAGAATGGGCCATGTATGTGAGTATGCATGTGCATCTGTAAGGGTGGATGTGCAGTGTGTGCTGCGTTTTAGCAGGGATCTACTGGTAATCAATCCTACCTCTGTGGACAGATTTTCATTTGGGGTCGAGAACTTGATCATTTGTATGTAAACAACAGGTGTAGGGGTAAAGATCGATTCACGTAAGAATCACGATTCTTATCTTCTATGAATCTGAATCAATTGATTTCATTTTACAAATTTTTTTTATTTTATAAAAAAAATATGTAATTCCTTTTTGTCTTAGGTTTGCCTTTGTGTGTTTACATTATTGCAATCAGTTGATATACATTTTTCAAATATAAAAACGACATAATCTTCAACACACTTTACGAATTGCTTTCATGCCATAATTTGCCACACCGCCTTTCTGAGCGCAGAGCGGACTGGAGTATATCATGAAATTAGCACCCCTATGTACTAAATCGGGAAACGTTTGAATCAATTTTGAATCGAATAGTGACCGCAAGAATCTAAATCGAATCGAATCGTGTGATACCGAAATATTCTCACCCCTTGTGAACAACACAGGTGGTTGGTAGCATCTGTATAAGCTGGTGAATGGTGGGAGAGCTAGCTAGATAGCTAGAGAGAGAAAGAGAAAAAGAGATAGATGGAGAGAAGGTGTATAGCCCTGATAAATTGGGATTTATTTCCTGAAATGCTCTTATTCTATGCCAGACATTTTCATGCCAGAGTTATGGGCCACATAACTCTACATAACACGCTGTTGTATAATATATATATCAACACATATGAAACATAACTTAAAATGAAGCTATATGTTATGTTTCAGATGAGTGAGCAGAGATCTCGGCTCGCAAGGAATGCATTCCTGAAACTGACACAGTATGAGGACAATACAAGTGTGAAAAGAAAGCCAGAGAAAGAGAAAGTTATACAGAGAAGGAGAGAGACAGCTCTAAGGTAAACTATCGCCAAATGCTTGCAAGAATGAATTTGGCAATTTTGACTGAGTCTCCATATTATAATTTTTTTTTAAGATGAAACACACACTCACTCACACACAGGTACACAGGCACACACACACACACACACACACACACACACACACACACACACACACACACACACACATACACACACACGGTGTGACAGCTTGAAATACATTATTTTTTTAAGTGCTGCCAGAAAGGAAAGAGAGAAACAGGAAAGGACAATGACAGAGCACCTTCCTCATCCCTTCCTTTATTCAACTTTGTCATACCTTTCAAACTGTCTGCAACCTGCATTCTACCCTCTCCCTTTCATAAATCCTCTCCTCTCTCCTTCTCCTCTTCCCCTCCCGTCATCACACTAGCCCTCAACTCTGAACTGTGAGGTTAAAACTCATCTGTGATGACAAGAATTCAAACCATCCCTTATCAACAAAGATGGGGTTGTTAACCCTAACCCTAACCCTTTTTACTCATGAGGTCAATCTAAACCTGCCCCCCACCCCAATTACATAACACAGACTACCCCAGTCTAATACCACTTTCAGCACAGCAACGCACAAGCCATCCATTACCAGGAGGCAGGAAGGAAGGAAGGGAACTGAGATTCCACTTCCTGTGCTCTGATAGAGATGTGCCACAGGAATAAGCCCCAGATAAGTCAAGCTAAAATAGCATAGGGCCACAACAACCAGACGACGTCTCTGTAGCGTTATTAGCACTATGGTACGCTAGTACGTTTGGGCTTCGCTGCTAACCAACAGTGTTTTATATTGCCACGGGTGGTTTGCTACAGGTGTAAACCTGTCACTCAGCAGCTGAAACAACGGTAAATGAATGTTCCATCGGTTCCCATAGTGAGATAAGGGGAGATCCGTCGTTTGTTGCTGTCAATACAAATCCAAATACCATTTCTATTTCGCCTCGCCCCTGCCAGGTCTTCCTCACCACACAAAAGGAGGAATGCAACGGGTGAAAAGCCTTACCAAGAAAACTAAAGGACGTACACAAATTCAACTCGACTTATCTTAGAAGTCCCACCGACGTGCTGCTGAAATAAGAGATTGTCACACTCAGTGGAGACTTTTGGACACCGGCGGCCGGGCGGGTAGACCTACTCTCTTCTGTCAGCTCAGCCTTACATTGATAACCGACACGGTTTGTCCTGATCTGAACAGTGCTCCTGGCTGTCTGTGAGGTCATTTGTCAGAGAAATGCCAAGAGCGCTTTGGATACACTTCATCTCATTTGAAGATAAGGACATTTGAAAGTTGATGCAATGCTGCTAAACTCCTTTAGCACTTTTGTTCAAGTCTCTCAAGGCTTCTTACAGACCACTGTGTATCAGTAACTGAGTTATTTTCTAGGGTGCTCCCACATTGTTGCAATTACTGTAGTTTAGGAACAGGGGGAGTACAACGGAAAAACAGCAAGCAGTCCCATTATCTTCTTACTTTTAGGGTGTACTAAGCACAAGCAAGCTGTCAAACTGAATGTGTATATACTTTCTCTGCTCCTTCCATATTTCTTAAAATCATATAAAAGGAGTTGTAAGGGATATGAAGTCATGCCTACAGGGTAAAGTAGGACAACTATAGAGTGGATGATTGATTTTGGTGGAAACCTTGGGCATTTTTTGGCCGCCACAGCCCAAGGTTTCCCATGTTTGCTCAGCCATAGAGTTAGTTATCGACTATGTCACCAACAGCATGTGTCAAATCTCAATCGGTCTGCAAGTGAGACAGAGAGAGAGACAGAGACAGAGACAGAGACAGAGACAGAGAGAGAGAGAGAGAGAGAGAGAGAGAGAGAGAGAGAGAGAGAGAGAGAGAGAGAGAGAGAGAGAGAGAGAGAGAGAGAGAGAGCACGCACGCAAACACACACACACACCCTTCTTGACTTTCCCGGTCTTTACCTGGCTCCGGGATTCCTCACAACCTCACAGTACAGTGTAGCGAACGCTGTAATAGACAATACCATTTCTACAATTCATCGTTTTTAGAGGGGAATAAATCTAACTGATGTCTTTTTAAAATGGGCCCAACTGTAATTTGGCCAGAGGAACCTGTGATTACGACAGGCGGCCTGCTCAGACAACAGGGAGGGATGCCAGGACTCGACTCGTCTAACCTGATTGTGATGACACGCAAAAGAGCCAGAGCATATCATGTGAACGGGATTAACGTGGCAAGTCAAACAAACCAGGCCCCCCACTGCCCAGTTTGCTGTGTGGGGATTTTCAACAAACACAGACTTGCACTTGATTTTCTTCTATTTATTTATTTTTTGCTTGATGCGTCTGTGCGTGTTAAGCTTAAGAAAGAAAAGCTGACACCCGTTACGACAGATATCCTGCAATCTCTTTTACATGCAGTATCATTTTGTACTCTTCCGTTGCTTCCGTAAATTTTTTTCTTCCAGCTCTTTTCTTCCTGTGTCTAAAAAGAATACCCAAGGAAAGAAGGCATAGAGAGAGAGAGAGAGAGAGAGAGAGAGAGAGAGAGAGAGAGAGAGAGAGAGAGAGAGAGAGAGAGAGAGAGAGAGAACAACAAACAAAATAGGTTTGAAATGTGTAGACAATTTGAATGTCTGGGAAACTGTAGCACAGCTAAAGCATTCATTAAATAACGTGCAATAAAGTAACCAAAGGTGACTTTGGCAATCAACACATTTTCAATAAAGTCCCTTCAAACTGCTGCTGCAACACTCTCCTGTGACGACCTTTGACCCCGAGAGGAGACAGAGCTCCAAGCTTATTTGTGAGATGACGAGGTAAACCCTTCTTCCAGAAGAGCATGCAAGACTCACAGAATAACCCGGGATTAATGAGGGATGAACGCTAGCCCCCAGTGCAAATGCTTCACCTATTAAACGCAGAGAGATGCAGGTTTCGTGAGGAGCTGAGGGTTATCAGTGTAAAGCTGAATACAAACACACGCCTTCGACAGGTACGCACATGCACACACACACGACCACATGCCTGTGCACAGAGAGAGGGAAAAACAGAGGGAGTGAGAGAGAGATGTAGAGTGAGAGAGAGAGAGAGCTGGGCATTAGTTCCTGATTGGCATACAGCCAATGGCCTGCACCGACCCGTTTGAAAAATGAATATGATACAGAATGGAAATCTGAACACAATGCAACTTAAGCCTTATGTCCTCGTCTACTGTGCAACAACCATTTTAAACAGTGAGAACAACAATCGAATCCAATGCATGCCACTTCACATTTAACAAGGTAATGGTGTCACGATGCAGCATACAGAGTACACAACCTGAAGAGGCGAGGCAAGGAGTCGCCTTTTAAAAAAGGCATTGTGCATTATTTATCAGGTTTTATGGGGCTTTCATTTTACAAGGCAATTTATATACATGCATTAGGGATGAGCCTGAAGTGCTATTTAATTAAATACCTGGTGTAAAAAATGATGTGCTCGGATCATGTATTATACTGCGCTTGCAGTTCAGCTGTAAACCACACGATTTTAGAGGGAAGGATTTGGTCAAATCGATTTGAGCTGAATTCTGTATGGTTAAAGGCTACTTTGCATAACCTGGTTTCCCTTTAATAAAAAGGTAACCATTATAAGACTTGGGTGCGCCTGTAAAAACACACACTACCAGTCACTACTTCATCCTCAAGTGTCTGGATACACAGACTTTGGTCCCTCGGTTGCTGACACCTAACATCAGGTCCGAACCTTTGGTCAAGAATTGGGTGATTTGTATGAACTGGTAGAGCAAAGCAAACATCAACACACAAAGACTGGAAAGCTCCAGCTACCACCCAAACCTTCTGTAAATATCAAACTGAACTGAAGGCCACATCAGCTGATACAGATAACGGCGGCTCAGCATGCCAAGCTTAGCTATGAAAAGTGACTTTTATAATGACTTAGTTTTTTTTAACTCCATTTTATCAATATCAATAATTGGATGTCGGAATGTCACGAGGTAAATGAGAATAAAAGGTGATGCATTGCTGGAAGTGGTATTTCGATTAACTTAACTTTGAACACAATGTGTGGTTTGAGAATCCGACGTCTGAATGAAACTGAAAAGTGTTTTAATAGATAGGGAGGTTGTTTTCTACATGTCGTGGAGCCACCATTTTACATCTGTTTTGGATGGAGACGGCCCAGGCTGCAACCTAGCGATTAGCCACAAAACACATTTCAGCGTTCACAAAGAAAACTAAATAGTTCTCGAAAATAATCCACCCTTTTCTGCTTCCGACATTGCACAAGATGACAGATTAAGCCACCATTCTCATTCTGAATGTTGAAATTGTGATTGTTGTTTAGTTCCATTGTGAGACAGGAGGAGATTCAGATCTACACACACACACACACACTGATTTGAGGGGACAGGAAATTATACTCTGAATAGCTCGTATAGCATTTATATGAAATCCCATTATAGTGTGTAAAGATTGTGACTCACTACGATAATTGTCGCCATTTAAACCAATAACCTTTTCCATCGTTATTCAAAAGATAATGGCAGATATTCTCACGCACCTCTTACACAAGAAACCGTGTTTACCATGACCTTTCACCTGGCACAATACCTGCCATGAATATGTCAAGTTATTATAAGAATAACATAATAATAATAATTTTATTTGATTGTGTGTGTGTGTGTGTGTGTGTGTGTGTGTTTGTCTTGGAGTCCCTGTGTGTGCCGCTGCACGAACACAAACAAACAAGGGCCTGAATTGCAGCAATTAGGGGACAGTACATATTTTCTCCTCCCGCTCGTTAGCCCTCGTTAACAAGAGGAGAGCAGTGGAGCAGACACACAGACAGGCAGGCCTGTCATATTCCTCCAACACTGTAGCACTTACAGTAACCACCACCGCCGTGCTTGCTGGGTGCAGATTTACCCACAATCCTCCCTGGGTTTCTACTTCAGGTGGCACGTACAGGGTATGGAGTGTTCTAGAACCTATAGAGTTCTAGAACCTGAAGATCTGAGGGCCAGTAGCTGTAAAGTGAAGGGCCTCAAGCTTTCAGCGTACTTATTGTGGAAAATGAGTTTGGTGATGTCACAAGAACAAAATGACCAAACGAACAAACGCATTCATACCTCATTGCAATATTTTTTTGTAAATTGACGAAATCTTTGCAGATGATGGCAATGTGAACATTGTGTGTGATTGGTCAGAAATTCAAGGCGGCCTTGATGTATTTTGTTTTCTTTCCCCAATTGGAATTCTGATAATGATAAGCTAAGTGATCAAACCAAAACCACATTGTGTATCCGCAAAGAACTTCTTCAGTCTCGGCCAGTCGAAATGTAAAATTGTACTTCGTTATATTGAAGTATGTTGCCCGCTTCAGTTTGTGTTTTTAGCTCTCTGGTGTGGCAGTAAATCGGCATTATCACACAGCAGTGTGAGGCCTGCGGCATTTCACGTGGTTTCGTTTTCACATGGGGCAGAAAGAAAACACTTGACAAACAGTTTTAAAAGCGGTTGACTTAAAACAGTCCGGTATTTTCATTTACGGTCAGAAGCAATGGAACAGACTGGGATGGAAATAAGGATGATACAAACACCAATAAATAGTTAAGTAAGCGAGAGAGAAACAAGCCCTTCATGTGAGAAGAAGAGGAGTAAAGCGTGAAGGTGTAGCAACAGAGGGAGGTTCCACTAACTGTTTTAATTCCTTCCTTTCCCGAGGCCTGCAAAGGTTCTTTTTATCAACTCTGTAACCTCATACACCTGGCCCGACACACACACACACACCTGATCCGACACGCACACACAGACACACACCTGCCCCGACCCAACACAAACACACACTCACCTGACCCGACACAGACATAAACACACTCACACACACACACCCCGACCCAACACAAACACACGCACAACTGACTCGACACAGACACAGACACACACACGCACACACACACACCTGGACCAACCCAGCAGCAATGCCTTCAATGGATTTCACACACACATGCACACACATGATCACATGCACATTTTGCACACTGCCTTCAACCACAGTCTTCACTTGTACTCATCTTAGTCTTGACTTACCAGGTAGGTGCGCACGTATTCATGCATGAACGCCCACCCCCCTCCCCCCCCCCCCCCCCCCCCCCCCCACACACACACACACACACACACAGATGAGTAGCAGCCAACAAAGGCTCCACTCACGCCTGAAAAACCGATCTTTTCAAAGTAACCGACAGAGGAGTAAATAACAACTAACTCCATTATACAATGATATGACACTCCTATAGACGTCATATTCAACAGGTGCAGCTTCCCCAAGGATGTAGACGTATACTACAGACAAATCTATTCCCCTGCTTTGGCTTTGCTAGTATAGTAAATGTATGGTGAAATCACAACCTTTCGATTTTGAATTAATACTGTAAAACTTTATTTTTAAAGGGCTCCTATTTTTCCACCAGGTGTGATCTAGGTTGATAAACCATTTCAAAATCAAATAATTATCTCGGTAGGTTACATTTTAAAAGGACTTGTAATGGCTTATCAACATTAGTCTGGTGAGAGCCAGCACTCGGCCAGAAATAATTATTTCCTTGTACAAGGTCAGGCATTCGTCCTCACTGGTTGCTCTCAGAATGTCCAGCCGACAGACGAACCAATGGGAGTGTCCCTTTGCTCTAGGAGGCGGGTTTTAGTTGATAATGCAAGAGAGATGACTTGCGCTGATTTAGATTTGGCTCATTGAGAGTTTTCATAGGATTGCCTGGTGAGCCTTATCTTTCAACCACATTCACAAAAGACCTTTTGAAACATGTAACGAAAAAACATTATAATCTGCCACAGATAAAATGCATAGGCGTATTAAAGTGATCAGATAGCCTGTGTGCATTGTTTCAGCTATTTGTCTTACGAGACAACAAAGCTGGTATCAGGGTAAAGCCTTCATTGTAGTCTAGTCAGGAGGCGGACAGTGGACGCATATGGTTTGGTACCTACTACATTTGAACAGGTGTTTTGCAAGCATTTCATTTAGTATTTTTGGTGGGTGGATTTGAAAATAAATTGCTGTAAACGGTTGCCGTGGAAATGTTTGGGAAGCACAGAGAGCACATTTCCGAATTTCATCCTCGGCTCCTGAAGTTGGTTGTATCGCTGCAGCCATAGAACTAGTTTTCGAATAAATGGATGTTTAAACAGCAATAAAACACGAACACAAGTGTGCACTGGAATCATATCAGAGGAAAAGATGTGTGCCGTGTTTGCTCCAGTTCTCCTGTCTCCTGAAAGCTCTATTAATATGCTTGCTTAGTCGTGACATTACGTTAATCTGATTGGCTGAAGGTGTTGTCTATCAAGGCATGGCTTCAAATCAAATGCTTAAGGCAAAAGGCCAGTCTCTCTTGAGATAGGGACTGAAATGAGCTCACAAGACAGACTGGTAGAACCAGGCTAAATCAACACCACACCTGATGGTAAAACAAGTGCCCATTTAAAGGAACCTTTTGGACATGCCCAACGCATTCACATGCCCAACGCATTCACATGCCCAACGCAAGGCATCAGCATGGTGCTGCTTCTTATTTTTCTGTGGTTGAATTCCCTGTGTAGAAATCCAAACCTGTAAACCAAGGGCTTCATTTTAATCAACAATCTGGTTATCGCTCATTAAAACCCAGCAATAAAACCAACCCTGCTATCATCGACTATGCTCACTGTAATGTACTGTGACCAAACAACAGGTTACTGTACCGATAGCGGATATGAGACCGAGTTAAACAGCCCTCCGTCTACAGGCTAATTAAAGTAGAGCACGTAGTGGTTGGTTGAGCCACTGAGTACACAGCTTGGCCCCTGCACCTGCTCTGCCCCCAAGGCTCCTAGGAAACGAGTAGATAATGCTGGTGGAGGGCCCAGCACCTTCCAGAGTCAACACTGGCAGAGGGCACCTGTCCGTTACTTGAGCAAACACACACGCGCACACACACACACACACACACACACACAATCATGCGCATGAATACACACAAACACATCCATGCGCACACACATATACAACCACACCCATGCATGCACCCAGATGCGTGCACGTACGCATCCACACATATTGTGCATGCACTCACGCATACACAAGGACCAGTGCATTGACACATGAACGCATGCATACGTGCACACACATGCATTTGTGTGTGTGTGTGAGTGTGTGTTTTCCCACAGGTCACAGGTCTTCCCTAGATGATCAAGTCTTTTCAACCCAGTGATACAGTACAGGCCTACTGCTACTATATCTGCTGATGTGTCAATTTTGAGGACCATTTCATTAAAGACTGACAGACTTGAACTCTGACCTTAGTGTATGATGTCACTAAACTAGGACTCTTCCAGGACTTCCAGATCTCCTCCATCTCTTCCCGTTTGTTACATTTGTTACATGTTGCACGGTTGAGGATGCCATAAGTTCAAGGGTTTCATGGTCATCAATAACTTCCACTGATTGTTCTCTCATGGACATATGACATATGAGCTCATAATGTGAAACTTCAAAAGTGTGAGTGAGACCATTTTGTTTTGGTTTTGGACGTTGAGACGTTTACAATGTGGCATAAAAGGCCTGTCTTTCAGTTATGCTGGTGGATCCATTTTGATGACTGTCTGTCTATGTGTGTGTGTGTGTGTGTGTGTGTGTGTGTGTGTGTGTGTGTGTGTGTGTGTGTGTGTGTGTGTGTGTGTGTGTGTGTGTGTGTGTGTGTGTGGTGTTGTAAGCGGATCTAGCTGGAGTCACTCTGAGCCCTACCCTATTATCCTGTGGCTCTGTTCCCAGACACACCCTTCCCTCTCTCTCTCTCACACACACACACACACACACACACACACACACAAACACACACTCCTGCAACACACACACCCTTGCAACACACAGTCACACACCCGCAACACCAAACACGCCAATGATACACACACACACACGCAAACAATACACCCACCTACAACACACCCATGCCCACAATACAATACACACTCATATATGCATGCAAATGCAGTCGATTCAACTAGATCTCTTCTGCCCCTCCCAAACAAACACACACACACACACACACACACACACACACACACACACAGTGTGTAACAGTGTTTGTACAGTGTTGATACAAGGGGTAGACTACGATGGGTGGAAGCAGACAGGTGCAGGCTTTCACTTGCTGAGTGACACACACACACAGTGTGTGTGTGTGTGTGTGTGTGTGTGTGTGTGTGTGTGTGTGTGTGTGTGTGTGTGTGTGTGTGTGTGTGTGTGTGTGTAATAACGAGGATCACGAGGGTCTCCCCTGGCATCAAATCCTGTTCGTGATAACATGAAGAACTACAATTAGGGGATGGGAGATTCCATTACATAACAAAGAACAACACAGAAGCCTGGCTGTCTTGCTTGTTTTGTAACAAGCAACACACACACACACACACACACACACACACACACACACACACACACACACACACACACACACACACACACTCATGCCGTACACCACCACTGCAAAAACCCGCGGTCGCTTAGGGTCAACTTGTTATCAAGCATATGTCACCGACACAATACAATCCTACCAACTTGCTCGTAGGCTCGTCAGGAATGCAGATAATTGTTATCTGCATTGTAGCCCCCCCCCCCCCCCCCCCCCCCCCCCCCCCCCGCCCCCAACTCACCTGAAAGATGAGCACTTTGAAGTGGTTCCTCTTGAGCAGATTGTGGTGGTTGTTCTCCAGCCGCTTCACCATTGTGGCCTGCTTGTCCATGCGCTCCTTCACTTCCTTCATGCTTTCGCCCACTTTACGCGAGCGCTCCAGCAGCTTGTTGACGCTGTGCGCCGTTGTCGTGTGCGTCTTGGTCAGGCGGCTCATGTCCCCCTGCACGAGCTTCACCGCGCCCTCCAGCTCGGCCTGACGCATCTCCATGCGCTGCTGGTTTTCCTGCACCGCATCCAGCATGTTCACCAGTTTGTCGAGGAGCGCCACCACTGTGATGGCGCTCACCTGCCCGCGGTCTGCGGGGCTGCCCGGGGAGGTAGGGCTGGTCGGCATCTTGAAGCCCATGCGGGCGAGGGTGCCGCTGGGCGTGGGCGGCGTGGAGTTGCCACCGAAACTGGGAATGAGAAGGTCCCCTTTTTCGGCTTGTTGGAGTGGTTGAAGGGGGCTCGATGGACTGGAGCTGGAATTGCTGCATCGCTCGGCGTGTGACGAGTCCTCTCCCATCGTACCTGTTAGACTGTCGAATGTCCGGTGGGATTGAAAGAAGGGAATTGCACCTGGCCTATTTGGTTTGTTTGAATTTGTTTGAAAAAGTTCGGTGAGTGACGCTGCTGTCAGTCGCTCTTCTGAGCTCTCGGGGAATGAGGTTTAACTACATCAAACTTTACTCCACTACACACTCCCCTTTTTTTCTCTCTCTCTCACACTCCGTCTACCTCTCTCACTCTTGCTCGATCGCACTGTCTCTCTCTCTTTCCCTCTCTATTCTCCCCCCCCACACACATTATGTGAGAGTTTTCAAAACACCTCACCCGCGAGCTAAAGGGAGGGGCTATGTTGCCGTGGCAACTGGACAGGCCTAGCCCTACAAGAGAATGGAGAGGCACAGTAGTTTTCACTGTGCGCTTGTTTCCCCCCCCCCCCCCCCCCCCCTCTCTCTCTGTCTCTGTCTCTGTCTCTGTCTCTGTCTCTGTCTCTGTCTCTGTCTCTGTGCATGTGTGCGCACATGATCCCATGCGTCTAGGTGTGTGTTACTGTTATTGTGTGTGTATATGTGTGTGTGTGTCTGTGTGTGTCTGTGTGTGTGTGTAGGTGCCCTGTGGCCTTGCACATAAGCTCTGTGACTTCCTTTTTGTCAGTGTGCTGCGTATTTGTGTGTTAGGTGACACGGGGGACACACCACAGAGACACACATGGAAACATGAAAATTCCTGTTTCAACAATGAGCAACAGCTAACCAGACACAGAGTCACCCCTCTACCACTGAGTGTGCGTGTATATGTGTGTGCGTGTGTGTGTGTGTGTGTGTGTGTGTGTGTGTGTGTGTGTGTGTGTGTGTGTGTGTGTGTGCGTGTGCGTGTCAACTGAAATATTTGTCATTCACACAATGTTACTGGAAAGTACATACCATGTATCTACAGAAATGTGTGTTTTCTGTACACGTGTGTGTGTGTGTGGTGTGTGTGTGTGTGTGTTTTGTTTGAGAGTTTCCTAAACTGGAGAACAGTACCAACCTTAATCTACAGCATTGATTGATCCATTATAGAAACCAATAAGTGGAATGTGCAACACCACACAGAGCCTGGAGATCCATTCGGTGTGTCCCCTGAGAATGAAACATATTGAACAACACCTGATAGCGAGACACCCTCCCCCTGGGTGTGTTTGCTTCTACACCTGACTGCACATAGAGATATGGGGAGATAACGCAATTTAAAGCTAGGGTAGGCAATTTGGATGAATGTATCCGACTTAGGGATGTCCCGACACCACCTTTTCTCAGACCAAGTACTTACATTTGGGTACTCGCCGATACCGAGTACTTAATAATACCGTTACAGTTTAAAAAAAATCGCCCCCCTCTAGGAAAGAGGGGGATGTGTTATCGCCATGGTTACGGCCCACGGCAACTATGTGATACTTTTTTAGTACCGTCGTTGTGTGTGAGAGTTATAATGAGCGATGTTGTACATTGAATGCGCCACACACCGTAGGGTTATACTACATGTGTGTCCGGGAAGCCTAACTCTCGGACGCGGGTGTTAAATAAATCGCTGCCCAGACAGAGTTTCACCATCCACACACACCGTGGTGTTATACAATAAGTTTCCGAAAAGCAAAACTTTCTCTCGGACGCCGCAGTCTCCGCTGCCAACACAGAGCTCCACACGTCCACACAGACCATGCCGCCGGTGCCCCTTTTTTCTCTAAATTGGGGACTTATTTCAGTAACAGTGATACAATGGAATAGATTACTGTGTTGACGATCATATAGGACAAATTACCACGAAAAAAAATAAATAAATAAAATGTTTTGGGTTCACTGGCTCTTTAACGTGACGTCCCGGTGCGTAATGTGGTATCGGCTAGCTGTATCGGATACGTTTTACGAGCACATGAGCACAGTATCGGCCCCGAGTCTGAGTACTGGTATCGGTGCATCCCTAATCCAACTGAAAGAAATCCCTCCCCCAAAACACATGACTTGAGTTGACGGGCAGAGGTAGCAGGGTAGGTAGGTGGACAGACATGTAGCCCGTCCAATCATATCATTCGGGCCAAAAGAGATGATTGGACGGGCTTAATAGAGGCCTGCAACAGCCACAAATATCCACATTTTCTCTCTTCTTTGTCAAAGCATTTGATTTATTGATTGCTGTCGGGATGTTGTAACATAATGTTACAACAAATATGACAAATAATGCTTCTGAAATAAATTACCTACCCTAGCTTTAAAGGGGAGCTGTCACGCTGCGATATTTCCTAATAGAGTACTGCTTCTTACGTGCAAAGATATGTGCAGAGACCATTGATGACATTTTTTACATCAATAGTCCAACATTTCAGTGAAGTTCGTGCACAAAAAGTGCTACATAAATAAAGTTGGATTGAGTTTGATGGATAGTCAACAAGCAATGCAGTTCACTCTGAGAGTCCATGCATGTATTGTCGTCTGTCACCTCTCGGTAATGTTTAGAAATGAGCTGAGAGACATTCCCGGTAAACAATCATACTTCAATGCCGTCAGACTCAAGTGGTCTAGATAAAGTCTTTACTTACAAACTTGTCCAAACACATCATCTTTGTCTTGTATCTCAGGAAAGGGGAATGCTAAGTCAAAGGATTCAGTGCCCGAGCCTTCTACTGGAGAAGACCATGTTGTTGGTGAATGTAATCACAGCTCTTTCATCCGCCTGTGTTAAACCGACCTCGGATGACCTCAGTGCTTGACCCTCGACCTTTCTCATCTCTGCCCTGAGGTTCAGAGTGAAGGGACAGGCGCTCCCATCCTGTCATTCTTTCAACTTCATCTCCCTCTTTTCTGTTCCATCCATCCCTTCCCTGACACTTTATTCTCCGATCCAAAATGTCTGCTGATTCCGTGTATACATGACACTTCCCTTGTTACATTCCTTCAGGTGGTTGGTCTCCTAAGTGTCTTTGTATATGTGTGTGTGTGTGTGTGTGTGTGTGTGTGTGTGTGTGTGTGACATTTAAAGAGAGAGAAAGAGAGAGAGACACACACACAGCCACACACAATCCCACTACCCCACCCACAGTATAGTATAGATAATTAAACCATTTATTAAAATTCTCTGTATTTGCCGACATACCTTTATGTTTATTTGACAGGTATAATTGTCATTAATTGTTTGATTCAACCTTTGATTAAAGTTATTATACAAAACTTGAACAGCTCAAGATTAAAGTCACTATACAAAACGTCATGGAATAAAAGTTACCAAATCAGTTCACCCTCCAACACGTAGAAAATCCATAAATAACCAGGTGTATCTGCTTCGGCACTTCAGCGGCAGGAGCGTTCAATCCCAGCCTAGTAGGCCTATTGGATCAACATGTCCCTGCAGGTCGTATTGATTGAATCAAAGTGCTTTCTAGATGGTTAGGGAGCTGGTATTGTGTGTATAAAGGCCAGGGGTGTAACATCCCATGCTAACAGCTGGCTAATGGCCCACAGTTTTGCCTGCCACCTGTAGCAACGACAGCTAATGCGCTAGCCAACCCGACTTTGAATATTTCAAGCAAAAGGACCCAAAGCCATGTGCTGTGAGGGAGAGATATTTGCAAATGTTTTACATTTTGGTGCTACCCTGGGTTCATCCAAAGGCAGAGAAACTGGTTGGGATTGGCCTACATTATTTGTTCCAAGCTGCTAAATCCCTTTTCATATTACAGAAAAGAAAAAAGCCAACGACTTGTTTTGAAATGCTTGCGTCTACAAGATCAGGCATGACTTTTTAAACGACGAGGATATGAATAAAGAATGACAGAATGACAAATCAAACCTCAATACAAATAAGTCAAGGTCAACTTTCTGTTAGACTTAAGGCAGATGCTACTAGTTATGCAAATGCTAATGGAGTATGCATTTTTCAAAGTTTAGCTTCCTGACATGGATGTCGGAATGGGACACACACACACACACACACACACACACACACAGACACACACACACATACACACGGCGTCAGGCTTCTGCAGGGACACTAAAATGGTGGACTCTCACATTTAGAGCACCTGCATAGAGGACCTGCTAGACTTGAGGACGCGCTCAAATGCTATGCCTCACGCCCACTATGATTACAGCAGTCACTAACACACACACAGACGCACACGCACTATGATTACAGCAGTCACTAACACACACAGACGCACACGCACTATTATTACAGCAGTCACTAACACACACAGACGCACACGCACTATTATTACAGCAGTCCCTAACACACACAGACGCACACGCACTATTATTACAGCAGTCACTAACACACACAGACGCACATGCACACGCACTATTATTACAGCAGTCACTAACACACACAGACGCACACACACTATTATTACAGCAGTCACTAACACACACAGACGCACACGCACACACACTATGATTACAGCAGTCACTAACACATACAGACACACACGCACACGCACTATGATTACAGCAGTCACTAACACACACAGACGCACACGCACTATGATTACAGCAGTCACTAATACACAGACGCACACGCACACGCACACTCATACAGCTTGTAATTGACACCAGAATAATTTCTTCACGTAAAAGAAAGATGGCATGGAAGCAATCCATCTGTATCCATTCCAAACAAACACACACACACACACACACACACCTGATTCTTCCTCCTCTGCCCGATGATGCAGCATCAGCAGGCGTCATGGCCGCCACATTGGGCCCCTGAACGGCTAAATGACAGCCTGGCCCTAACCCTAACCACAACACACCACTACTGCGGTGGTCACGCACCTTATGATGACATGGTTGAATGGGCCCAACTGTGATGGGACTGGTCTGGCCAGCACAGATCTGCAGCCTGAGTGTGCCATGTCCGAGAGGGGGAGGACCTCAGGAAGCCATGTTAACCTCTCTTCGCTACATCAAAGGCCACCACTGAAACAGATGGCCATGTGCGTTTAAATGACCTCCTTTTCACGCGGGCCAGTGTGTGTCGTACACACACACACACACACACACACACACACATCATTGCATTTGTCCATTATTACATGGTTGGCTGCAGGTGTGTGTCTCTGTGAGTGTGTTTTGTGTGTGTTTCGTGGGTTTGCAGTTGTGTTTGGAAACAATACATTTTGAAGTTAATGGACCAATCCCAAGGTATTCCTCAAATGTGTGTTTATGGGTTTGGATTGTACCTGTAAATGGGTATGGTTTAAAGTAGTTTCTGGTGGTGTGTGTGTGTGTGTGTGTGTTTGCACTATCAATTTCTGTAGCGGTTGGATAATCTTTCCTGAAATTGAGTCGAGGTGCAGATGGTTGATTGACTACTGTTGTGATAACTGCTTCAAACTGGGTAAAGGACACCGAAAGTAGATATGATAGAGTCACATACTGTTTTCATGGTTAGTTGATTACCTTTTACGTTGTTTTAACCGCTTGTTTCAAAAGCTTTCTGAGAAGGACTTTAAGGCGCTGGTGAACCAAAGGTGCTTCCTGTTTGTGCTGATTCAGGACCGTCCAGGTCTAGACGGCACACCTGACGCCACGTGATATTCTGCCCTGTGTGTGTGTGTGTGTGTGTGTGTGTGTGTGTGTGTGTGTGTGTGTGTGTGTGTGTGTGTGTGTGTGTGTGTGTGTGTGGGAGGGAGGGAGGTTAAGAAATTGCTCGTCTGAGGAACGCAGACTCCATAATCCCACCGTGATTAGCCCACCGGCATTTTTTTTTTTTTTGTTCCTGTCCGTTTTACGGATGAGGACCCGAGCATTCGTTTGGTATTCATGTGTAGCTCACTGTCCTTAGAGCGGGCGTGGCGCTTTACAGGCGCTGACGACGAGAGGGACTTTAATGAGCTATGTGCAGTCTACTTATCTCTGTACAAAAACAGCCCCCGCTCTGCTAATTAGACGAGGAAAGCGAGAATGCATGCATTCCATGAATGTAAAAAAATATATATTTTTAAAGAGCAGCTGTCATTTTATGTGTTCCGTCTGTCTGAAACAAACCAAATAGATTAAATGTCTGTTCAATTATTCAACCAAATGTAACCGTAATAGGCTATGCTATAAAGTGTGTGTGTGGCGTTGTGTCATCGAGTTAAGACAAGCGCCTCATCCGTTAAAGCCACACCTTCAAGCGCTGTTGAAATGGAGACGCTAATCCCAGCCGCGCCGAGTCAAACCGAGTCGAGCAGGCTAGGAAGCTATACAACCTTTTCTTATGGCGATTATAGATGGCGACTTCGGCGGGGTGGGACTCCCACTTTATGACGATTGGTTGTGCGTTTCGAGGGTTCGAGATGATACAGGTCAAAGTTGATTTTGGTTGCATTGTCAGTGATCAAGTGCTTCAAATCACCGCCGCTTGTAGGCCCTGGTACAAAATACTTAATTATTTGATGGGCCTTTTTTACATGTGTCTGTAAGGATTGCATGTGGGGTATAGGAGCAGGACCACGCCTGGGTTGGCATGTGTGTGTTTGTTTACAGGGAATGTAGGCCTAAGTGTGACTCCAAATGTGAATCAGTGAATGTATTCTGTGGTTTATTTGATCTGGTGTCTTGGGGATAGAATGAGGACATTGGTTCGTTAACCTTTCCTTTGTTGACTTTGCCTCACCCCAACAAATGCTATATAATATTTTTCTATTCTCTAACTTCCTCTCAAAGCCACACAAAACCCATGCAAATCCCCACCTCACACCTTTAAGCAGCACCAACGCAAAACATGTAAAAACACACTCCTCGCCTGGGCCTATACCCAATGTAAACGCTTGCTTTTTTGTTTAGACAGCCCTGTCTACTCTGTACCTTCCCTTACACAGACACACACACACCTTTTACCTTCTGTCCTCTACATGTAACTCAATTGACTGTAAGTCACTATGGACAAGAGCATCCGGTAAATAGTCATTACATTCATGAAACAAGCTTATACCTTGAACCGTCTGTCAGAGGGGAGAGGGCGGTACAATGCAGACATTCCTGAGTGACAACACCCCCCCCACCCACCCAGACCGTAACGGATGGCCTGGTGCTCAGACGTTTTCCAGAGGGCCCTCTTCCTGCTCCACCCTGGCCCCCGGGGGTCCCTGTTGGATCTGGGATGGGGAAGAAGAGCAGGGGGACCAGAGAAAGGACAGGAAGCTGGCAGGCTTATGTTGGCTGGGCCTGTAGCCTGAACCGGGAAGCACCTTTCAGACCACCACAGCCCTGTCGGCCGTCAGGGGAGGACACACACATACCAAACACACACACACACACACACACACACACACACACAATAGCACGCACACTAGCACGAACGCACACACAAATGCAGGCACGTATACAAACACACGCACCCATGCACGAATGCAAACACGCATGCACATGTGCACGAACACACACACACACATTCCCACCCGTGTACAGGCAAACACACATACACGTACACACGTGTACATGCAACACACACACATATGCATGCATATACACACATGTGTACATGCAAACACAGACAAAGAAAACACACACTCTCACACATACACAAACAAACCATTTCTTTGGTGAACTGTTTTCTGTGAAGATCATCGTGGGAAATTCTACAAGTCTGGCAGAGCGACAATTTCAGTGATCCTGACTCACAATGTACACAACCATGCGGTCTACTGACATTTCCTGAATTAATAACCGTGGAATACATACATTCGGCATGGTTGTGTTTGCAACTTGATGTTCATAGAAAAGTAATATTCCTTGTGAATAAAAGGGTTCACGTTGTCGGCAGGATTCGAACCTGCGCGGGGAGACCCCAATGGATTTCTAGTCCATCGCCTTAACCACTCGGCCACGACAACCATACGCCTTTATTTATGAAACTTGATGTTAAATATTATAAATATAATAATCCACATGTGCAGTTGTAGATTGATGGGATCGTTTGACTGCTTTTGGGAGTATTCGGCAACATTTTAAACACAAATAATTGCGGTCCAATATAAATGAGGACTGAGGCAACTGTTATGTATTCTGGTGTAACACTGCC